>JAJQKJ010000795.1:0-68206 GCA_029574335.1 Rana kukunoris
AATGTATGTGTGTCGCTGCGATCGTCAGGAGGCAGGAAAGTCATATCATATGGTTTTCTTTGGTGGTTCATTACAATTTACGACCAAATGAAAGATGAATTTGTCCTGACAAAAATGCAGTATAATCCACCTGGATTCACAAAGTACAGTAGTTGTGAAGATATGTACAGTGTTACTAACACATGTCAAGCTTTGATAGGCGAGTACTTTGGATTACGAGCATTCTCCTGGAACGGATTATGTTCGTAATCTGAGGTTCCACTGTACTTTAAAGTGTATCTAAACCGAAAAAAAAAAAAAAAAAAACACAAAATGTAATGTAGTGCACCTGTCCTTAGATGTGGGTGTTGCATGTGTTTTCTTTTTTTTTTAGCCTAGTTTTTTATTATTGTTACCTGTGACCCTGCCAGTAATACATTTCTTGCCTTAGGGGTGTCAACTCTCACTGATTAAACTGTATCTATGGAGGAGCAGCTTTGTCACCCTTGGTGGACATGAAGTTTGTTGAGACAATTGATGGCTCAGTATGAATTCCCTGTTAATTGTAATTATTTATCAGGTTTGGTATTGGTGTTTTTAAATATTTTAATATTGTTGGTTTAATTTGTAATGTTTGGTTTTTCCAATAAAGTTTTTTTCCATTATATTATTTTTGTGGTGCAGACTTTCTTTGAAGGGACTACAGAATTAACCTCTTAAGCTTTAAAAGGTTTCACCCTCTTCCTGACCAGGCCATTTTTTGCGATATGGCACTGCATTACTTTAACTGACAATTGCATGATTGTGCGACACAGTACCCAAATAAAATAGACCTTCTTTTTTTCCCCACAGAGTTTACTTTCGGTCGTATTTAATCACTGCTATAAACAAAAAAAGACAGACAATTTTGAAAAAAAAAAGACAATATTTTTCACTTTCTGCTATAAAACATAGCCAATAAAAAAGGAATGGTTCCCTCAATGATCTGTGTGTCTCCCCAGTTCCGGCAGCACTCATGCAGCCCCAGATCATGACACTCCCACCACTATGCTTGACTGTAGGCAAGACACACCTGTCTTTGTACTCCTCACCTGGTTTCCACCACACACGCCTGACACCATCTGAACCAAATTAGTTTATCTTGGTCTCATCAGACCACAGGACATGGTTCTGGTAATCCATGTCCTTTGTCTGCTTGTCTTCAGCAAACTGTTTGCGGGCTTTCTTGTAGATATGTGCATTCCTGTTCGTACAAATGTTATTTTCGTACGAAAATGTTCATTTTCGTACCCGTGGGATAATGTGTAAAATTAAAGCACCAAAATACGAAAACTACAGGATTCTGAATGAGCCTCATAACGAACAACCGCAAATACGAATGAACGATCCGACGAAAATACGACAAAACGAAAACGGCAAAAGAACGAAAATCACATCTATAACAAAAGATTTGCATTCTGTATTTTGTTTGAATCCTTTTTCTGTTCGTATTTTCAGTCATATGTTCATATGACATCTATAACAAAAGATTTGCATTCTGTATTTTGAATTCCTTTTTTCTGTTTGTATTTTGCATTTAAATCTTTTGTTATAGATGTCATATTAACATGCGACTGAAAATACAAACAGAAAAAGCATTTTCGTCATTTTGTACTTTCGTAAATATATTGCGGGATTCGTGGCACTTTCAACACGCGGCTCATCCATATTAACTATTGTTAAGCCCCATACACTTGGTCAGACTTTTTTAACAACAAACATAAAACGATCGTTTTCTGTTCGTTCTCAGAAAATTTGTTCGTTTTTAAACTCCATCAGAAAACCATTTTTGGGTTCAAAAGTCTGGCCAACTGATCTCCCTTCAGATGAAAATCCACAGAAAAGTTTATTTGGCTTTACTGTACTACTCACTGTACTAGTGTACTCAGCAGAAAAGAGAAGCTGCTTCACTAACTACACTCACTCACTGCCCATTCAAAAAAACGAAAATGACATCTATAACAAAATATTTGCATTCTGTATCTTGAATCCTTTTTCTTTTGGTATTTTCAGTCGTATGTTCATATGACATCTATAACAAACGATTTGCATTCTGTATGTTGAATCCAAAATACGAACAGAAAAAAGGAATTCAAAATACAGAATGCAAATCTTTTGTTATAGATGTCATATGAACATACGACTGAAAATACGAAGAGAAAAAGGAATTCAAAATACAGAGTGCAAATCATTGACGAAAATTCACGAAAATTATTGTCTAACAAGTAACGAACATGAATTAAACAGAATAACGAACCATCCCGCATGTACGAAAATAAAACGGTAACGAAAATACAAAACTATCGGAATACGAATAAATCGCGTCGTACGAAAAACGAACAGGAAAACGGGCGTCTTTTACGAAAAACGAACGGAAGCGAACCTACGGAACGATACGAAACGGAACAAAAAAACAAAAAAATATTCTGTGCACATGTCTACTTTCTTGTGCATCATCTTTAGAAGAGGCTTCCTTCTGGGACGACAGCCATGCAGACCAATTTGATGCAGTGTGCTGCGTATGATCTGAGCAATGACAGGCTGACCCCCCCACCCCTTTAACTTCTGCAGCACTGATGGCAGGACTCATACATCTATTTCCAAAAGACAACCTCTGGATATGACGCTGAGCATGTGACCTCAACTTCTTTGGTCGACTATAGCAAGGTCTGTTCTGAGTTGAACCTGTCCTGTTGGGCTTGGCCACCGTACTGCAGCTCAGTTTCAGGGTCTTGACAATCTTCTTATAGCCTTGGCCATCTTTATGTAGAGCAACAATTATTTTTTTTCAGATCCTCAGAGTTCTTTGCCATGTTGAATTTGGCGCCAAGCTCCGTCCCCGTGTGGTCGCAATGCTTGCAGGGAGCGGAGCTCGGCACTGTGAATCGAATGAGACACGGCGGCTTGCACACACAGTAGGGAGACATCGCAGGATCTAGGGGACAAGGTAAGTAAGCTATGCTTGAAAAAGGAGCGTGCCTAGCAGCCTATGGTGCATGCTCTGAAACTTCATCGCTCTGTCGCTGCCCGTGACATCATCGCGCTCCCACACTGTTTGTGTCTGTGTCTCAAGCCTTACTCTTTGTGCACACATTACCTTGACCTCCTGGATTCCCAGCTGGCGAAAATCCCAGGGGATATTTTTAACACCACAGCCTACATCTGCAGCGGATGATCGCCACCTGTGGCCCAGCAAGGACTTGTATGCCAAATTCTCTCATTTTAAATGTAAGTGGATAATGCACCTATTGTAAAATTAAAATCACATTGTTCCTGACCTGGTGGCGCCTTCTTTCTTTTGTTTTGTATATTTGGAGCCTGCTCTCATCTTCCCCCAGGAGGCTTGCCCTGGAACATGGACTCTGTATTATTTTAATCTATAGGACTTTTTCAATTTTTTTCCATTCCCCATTCCAATTTCTCCCATGGTGTGACACACACTGTATAATACATAAAAGGACTATCATTTAACGGACATATTGTCTTGCATACTTGATTACAGCGCCCATTACTACCCCCATTGTAAGATAAGTAAGCTGTACACGGATCCTGTGATGCGATCCTGAGTGTGGCTCGGGGTTACCGCTTTTGGTACTGAAAATTCATCCCAAGCCAGACTTGGAATTACCGCTAAGGAGGTTAAACCGCTGTATGGTCTTGGCCACCATGCTGCAGCTCAGTTTTAGGGTCTTGGTTATCTTGTTACAGCCTAGGCCATCTTTATGTAGACCAACAATTCTTTTTTTCAGATCCTCAGAGAGTTCTTTGCCCTGAGGTGCCATGTTGAACTTCCAGTGACCAGTATGAGAGAGTGAGAGCGATAACACCAAATTTAACACACCTGCTCCCCATTCACACCTGAGACCTTGTAACACTAACGAGTCACATGACACCGGGGAGGGAAAATGGCTAATTGCACCCAATTTGGACATTTTCACTTAGGGGGTGTACTCACTTTTGTTGCCAGCGATTTAGATATTAATGGTTGTGTGTTGAGTTATTTTGAGGGGACAGAAAATTGACACTGTTATACAAGCTGTACACTCACTACACAACATTGTAGCAAAGTGTAATTTCTTCAGTGTTGTCACATGAAAAGATAAAATAAAATATTTACTAATTTGGCTGTGTGAATGAAATTCTTTTTTATTAGGGAATAAATTAAAACAGAATAATGCCACATGTTTCTGAACTATGACTGTGATCAAATGACCCTGTGAACTCTGTGTACATCTGCTGGAAACTGATGTCATTCCTAGAGTAGAGATTTTAGTTTTCCCAAGGAAACTACTAGCTTCAGTGTATATTTCAGAATGCCGGCATAGGTATATGGGAAGTTTTAAATCATGTAACATTAGGTTAATCAATGTGAATAAAAATGATCAGCGCAACTTTCTGCATAATAAATGGTGATAATAAATAAATCAATACAAATAATTTGTGATGTGTTGAAACAGCTAACACAGGTGTAACGTTTAAATATGTGATCAAAGTCTAAAATATTGCAAATATTCCAAATAATGGTGACACGATTCTTCAAAGAAAAATATATGTAGAGTTCTTTTGGACAATAGCTTAACCACTTAAGCCCCGGACCAATATGCTGCTAAATGCCCAGAGGCGTTTTTACAATTCAGCACTGTGTCGCTTTAACAGACAATTGCGCGGTCGTCGTGCGACGTGGCTCCCAAACAAAATTTGCGTCCTTTTCTTCCCACAAATAGAGCTTTCTTTTGATGGTATTTGATTGCCTCTGCAATTTTAATTTTTTGCGCTATAAACAAAAATAGAGCAACATTTTTGAAAAAAAAAACAATATTTTTTACTTTTTGTTATAAGAAAAATTGAATAAACTACATTTTAGTCAAACATTTAGGCCAAAATGTATTCAGCCACATGTCTTTAGTAAAAAAAATAAATCGCAATAAAAAAAATTAGCTACCTAGCGGGAACAGTGACACTAATACAGCGATCAGAAAAATGATCGCATAGTGACACTGGCAATAGGGAGTGAAAGGGTTAAAGGAGATGTAAAGGTAAAAAGAAATGTGCCTAAAATGAATGTCTGCAAGGTAGTAGACAGACAGAATAGTGTAATGATTCTGTTAAAAAACGAGTAAATACCTATTAAATTCCTTCATCTATATCACCTCCGGCGTTCTAGTTTCTGTTCTCTCATTCACTTCCTGGTTTGTATCACTCGTTCATGTAAGAACTACATTTCCCAGTATGAATTGCGGCACGCCCAGTAATTTACACCTCCTTGAAGTCTCTAACATGTAGAGAGCGTCCTGCCGCACATATCTAGTTCCCAGGAGGGGGCGAGCACGTCACTGACCATCGCAGTAAAGCCTCCCTTCACGGCGGTGAGTAAAAATCAGACAAATAGGAAGTGAACAGAACAGAGAAGAAATAGAGAAACTTCTAAGCAAAAACAAACAATGAAGAAGTGAAAAGAGGAATGTCTGCAGGTAAAGGATGCTTATTATGAAAAAAAAAAAAATTCCTTTACAAACCCTTTAACTAGGGCGGTGATCAAGGGGTTAAAACTTTATTAGGGGGGGTACGGGGGCTACCCAGGACCTAACACTAACTGCCTGTCACACTGCCTGTCACACTGACACTAAATGCATTGATCAGTACATATATAATCACTGCATTCAGTGACAGGGGGTGGGGGGGGGTGATCGCAAGGGGTTAAATGTGCCTGCGTGTACTAGTGTCAGTGTAGTGTTAGGTGCGACTTACTGTGTCTTTTCTCTCAGCTCTGCGGTTTGAAAATACCGCCGAGATGAGCGCTGCATCACTTCCTCTGCCTATGTTTACATACATTTACAGGCAGAGGAAGTGACACAGCGATGGCGCACAGGATTGGCTGGGAGCGATCACGAGGGGGCGGACAGAAACGAACCGCCGCCCCCTCCAGTCGGATTGCTGCCGCAGGTAAGCCGCCCGCCGCACGCAGTGGAGGGGGTCCCGATCGGACCCCCGAACCGCTAGTAGGCAGGGACGTAAATTTACGTCCATCTGCCTGTCCGTGCCCTTCTGTGGACGTAAATAGGCGTGCGGCGGGCGTTAAGTGGTTAATGCTCACAGAACTCTTACCTCTTAATCCTAATGAATATCCTATGGTGGTGATAATGGACCGCCAATTCCAAATTTGCAATTTTCACATGTGTTAAAGGTTTTCGGTTCTGAATGATGTTGGACCAGCCCTATAAACACCTTATGATAGTGTTGAGCCTCCCCTTCAAAACTCTTGATTAACCGTCATTTCTCTTTCATTGGTCATACAAAGACTTTTTCTTGTTGGTTTGTGGGATATACGAGTCCCACCATTTTTATCTGACATTACAAACCCACAAAATGGCCACTATTGCATTGGAGACGTGATCTTCAGCAAAATGGCTGCCTGAAGGATCATACACATGTGCGGGATTACCGGTGGTAAAAAGTCCGCCAGGAAACCCGAGAACGTGCTCTGTAACTTTTTCCCCTACATACGACCGGCCATGAGAGCTTTGCTTGGGAATCCCGGCTGTGTGTTTGCTCCATCGCAGTGTTTCTCATAGGAAAACTGCCGGGTTAAAAGCCACTGGTTATCTTTTTTTTCTGGCTGTTTTCCTGTCAGGAAAACTGCAATGGAGTATACACACGGCCGGTTTTCCCTGTCAAAAGCTCTCATGGCAGTTTTCCCAACTGGAAAACCGGTCGTGTGTACGAGGCTTGAGTCTGTTTTTACTAACTCAGAAAATGGCCGCAATTATGTTGGAGACAATTTCTTCAACAAAATGGCCGCTGTTTCACCTTCTGTTGCCGTATATAAATACAATCATCTGAGATCTACATATATTTTTCTTAGAAGAATTGTGTCACCATTATTTGGAAAATTTGCAATATTTTGGACTTTGATCACATATTTTAACGTTACACATGCGTTCACAAATAAGCCCAAAAAAGTTTTGGAACTTATTTTGGCCAACATCCGTTGCGTGATTTTGTTTGCATGATTGCAGCATGAATTGTCTAGCGACAAATGCAGCAGAATTTCAACGCGTTTTTAGGTGCCATTGAAATTAATAATATTGTAGGTGCAGCACTTTTCCAAAAATATACAAAAAAAGATCCAACCTGTGTGATGTTCACACACAAGAAGAGCTGTAAAGGTGCTCTACCAAGAGAAAAACCATAGCTCCCAACTGTCCCTGATTTCGAGGGACTGTCCCAGATTTGTAACAGATTTGTAACAATGTCCCTCTGTCCCTCATTCCTCCTAATTTGTCCATCATTTTGGTCTGATCTATATAGATGTATATAAAATGCACTTGCGTCCTAAGTTTACGGCAGCGTATTGTAAATGTGCCGGCGTAAGCGCGCCTAAGTCAAATGTGGAAGAGGTGGGAGTGTTTTATGTAAATGTATCGTGACCCCACGTAATTGACTTTCTTTTTGAACTGCGCATGCTCCAAATTACACCGCTACTACTCAATGCTTTTGACGTGAGCGTAATTTACGCACAGCCCCATTCACGGACGACTTATGCAAACGACGTAAAACGTGAGAAATTCTACTCTGTTCCGACGTCCATACCTAACATTGGCTACGCCTCATAGAGCAGGGGTAACTTTACGCCGGACATACGCTTACGCAAACGACGTAAAAAAAAATCGCCGGGCCCAAGTACTTTGTGAATCGGCGTATCTATCTCATTTGCATATTCAACTCGTAAATCGACTGAAGCGCCACCTAGCGGCCAGCGGAAATATACAACTAAGATATGACGGCGTAAGAGACTTACGCCGGTCGGATCTTAGCAAAATCTTGTTTTGTGAATACAAAACAAAGATACGACGACGCATCGTAGAAATTACGCGGCGTATCAATAGATACGCCGCCGTAAGTTCTTTGTGGATCTGGCCCAAGGTCTTTCAAGTGTAAATCCTCCTACATGACAGCGTGGGAGGATGAACTTCAGTTTCTTTGGGATATCGAAAAGTGGCAGAGGGTTCACTCAAGATCTTATACCGGCTTACTAAATATATCCCTTAATGAGGCTAACCTAAAGGTTATGTCTAGAAGGGGTTTTTCCCCTTTGAGGCTGGCTTCCATCTTCCCAACAGCGAATCCCCTATGCTTCCGAGAATGCCACCCTTGAGTGACCATGTCCCACATTTGATGGGAATGCCCTTGTATCAGGCAATTTTGGAAAAATATCTTTAACATGATCTACAAAGTCACTGACTGCTTACATCCTAGAACTCCGACCATAGCCCTCTTGAACGACGACTTGCCTAAGACTCACAAACACACCCATAAATGAATTATCTTCATTCTGACTGGTGCCAAATTATCTATTTCTAAACAGGGCCGGACTGGGAATGAAAACCAGCCCTGGAAATAATTTCATACCAGCCCCACAGCATTAATATACCAGCCCAAAATGAGAGAGCCAGAAAGGGGCCGGGCTGCAATGGTGAGAGAGACAGAGAGGGTGCAACGGCCAGAGAGAGGGTGTAACGGCGAGAGAGAGGGTGCAACGGCGAAAGCAGAGGCGTATCTAGTGAAAATAGTGCCTATGGCAAGGACTGAAACTGCGCCCCTGTCAAAACATTTGAAACCCATCTTTCAGATAACCAAAACAAAAAAAAACAGCCAAGATTGCAGTAATATCAGCACCCATAAATTCGGCCTTACCAGCACCCATAAATACAGTAATACCAGCACCCATAATTGCAGTAACATCAGCACCCATAATTTTGGCCTTACCATCACGCATTAATGTGGCCTTACCAGCACCCATAAATGCAGTAATATCAGCACCCTTAAATGCAGCAATATCAGCACCCTTAAATGCAGCAATATCAGCACCCTTAAATGCAGCAATATCAGCACACAGAAATGTGGTAACAGCACCCAGAAATGCAGCAATATCAGCACCCATACATGTGGTAACAGCACCCATAAATATGGTAACAGCATCCATAAATGCAGCAATATCAGCACCCAAAAATGTGGTAACAGCACCCATAAATGCAGCAATATGAGCACCCATAAATGTGGTAATATCAGCACCCATAAATGTGGTAACAGCACCCATAAATGCAGCAATATCAGCACCCATAAATGCAGCAATATCAGCACCCATAAATGCAGCAATATCAGCACCCAGAAATGTGGTAACAGCACCCATAAATGCAGCAATATCAGCACCCATAAATGTGGTAACAGCACCCATAAATATGGTAACAGCACCCATAAATGCAGCAATATCGGCACCCAAAAATGTGGTAACAGCACCCATAAATGCAGCAATGTCAGCACCCAACAATGTGGTAACAGCACCCATAAATGCAGCAATATCAGCACCCATAAACGTGGTGACAGCACCCAAAAATGTGGTAACAGCACCCATAAATGCAGCAATATCAGCACCCATAAATGTGGTGACAGCACCCATAAATGCAGCAATATCAGCACCCATAAATGCAGCAATATCAGCACCCATAAATGCAGCAATATCAGCACCCATAAATGTGGTAGTAACAGCACCCATAAATGTGGTAGTAACAGCACCCAGAAATGTGGTAGTAACAGCACCCAGAAATGTGGTAGTAACAGCACCCATAAATGCAGCAATATCAGCACCCAAAAATGTGGTAACAGCACCCATAAATGCAGCAATATCAGCACCCATAAATGCAGCAATATCAGCACCCATACATGTGGTAACAGCACCCTTAAATGTGGTAATATCAGCACCCATAAATGCAGCAATATCAGCACCCAAAAATGTGGTAACAGCACCCATAAATGTGGTAATATCAGCACCCATAAATGCAGAGGAATCGTGTGGTGTATCATGGGCACAGCACTGGGCAAAAAGGCAGAGTGGAATGGAACATCAGACAGTGATTGTACGCAGTGGTACACATACAGGTCACACTCGCTGGCAGTGGCTCTGTGATGATCAGGGACACACAGCAGTGCAGGGGGTGTAATGGATACAGTCCTCTGCAAATGCTGCGCCAGCGCCTCTGACACTGTACGAGGGGAGAGAGGAAGTAGGATCACCAGCGGCCCTCTCTGCTTAGCACACACGCACATGATGATGACTTTGAGGCCTCTTTCACACTGGGGCAGTGGGGGCATCAGCAGTAAAGCGCTGCTATTTTTAAGGGCACCTATTTAGCTGATAGCGGGGTGCTTTTAATGGCCGCAAAGCGTCACTTTGATTTCAATGGGCAGGGGCGCTTTAGGAGCCGCTCCTACAGGCCTCAAAGATGCTGCTTGCAGGAAATTTTAGAATGTCCTACCAGCGCACCACTCCAGTGTGAAAGCACTTGGGCTTTCACACTGAAGTGAATGGAGCCACTCTTTCAGGGCGCTCTGCAGACTCTATTTTTTGCGTTATAGCGCCTACAAAGCACCTCAGTGTGAAAGGGGTCTTAGACTACTTTCACACTGAGGTGCTTTGCAGGCGCTACAAAATAGCGCCTGCGAAATGCCCTGAAAGCCTCTTTTCTCACTCCAATGCGAAAGCTTTCACACTTGAGCGGTGCGCTGGCTGGATGCTCAAAAGAGTCCAGCTAGCCGCATCTTTGAGGCCCTGTAGGAAAGGTGTACACACTGCTTCTAAAGCGCCACTGCCCATTAAAATCAATGGGCAGCGGCGCTGAACCGCCAGTCAGCCATTTATTTATCCTTTTGGGCCGCTAGCATTGTGCTGGCAGGACGCTCAAAAAAGTCTTTGAGGCGCCCCGCTAGTGCCCGAAAAGCGCCAAGTAAACGACAGTAAAGCGCTGCTAAAATAGCGACACTTTACTGCCGACGGCGCAACGTCCCAGTGTGAAAAAAGTAGCCTAAGTCCTCATGTGCCAAGCACATGCCCAAACAGAAGTAAGCAGCCAATCAAATATAGTGCTTGCTCAATATGGATTACATAAATTAGAATTCTGTATAGCCATAGATATAAATAAAGCACCATACATTTGGCTGCTTGGCACTGGCATTTGAACTTGGCAGAACATTACATCATACATGCACATGATGATAGGTAGGTATGTTGTGACTTCACTTGGGACTATAGTACGGTACCTGGCCTGCTGCAGTGCTGCTGCTTGGCTGGGGGGTTCCCCTAATTGTTCAGGTCTCCTCTGTCCTCCTCAGAAACAACCAAACGTGACAGGTGACGTCACTCATCGACACGCTCTCTCGGGGAAAAGATTTAGGAAGAGCGCAGAGGAGGGTAGGTGGAGCTATAGGCTCCGCCTCCTCCAGTCAAACAAATGACGAGCTGACCAAGTTGGCGGTCACACTCGTAAATGAGCATGGAGGGTGCCTGTTACACTCCTCCATACTGCCAACAACAAGTAACAGAATTTTTCAGGTGAAGTGCCGTGCCGCCAGGGCTATAGTCCGGGAGGTGGAGGACAGGTGGGAATTTTTTGGCCTTTTTTTGCTTTTTTTTTGGAGAGGGTGCAACGGCGAGAGAGAGACAGGGGGTGCAACGGCGAGAGAGAGACAGGGGGTGCAACGGCGAGAGAGACGGGGTGCAACGGTAACAGAGAGACAGGGGGTGCAACGGCGAAAGAGAGACAGGGGGTGCAACGGTAACAGAGAGGGGGTGCAACGGCGAGAGAGAGACAGGGGGTGCAACGGCGAGAGAGAGACAGGAGTGTGCAACGGCGAGAGAGAGACAGGGGGTGCAACGGCGAGAGAGAGACAGGGGGTGCAACGGCGAGAGAGAGACAGGGGGAACGGCGGGAGAGACGGGGGTGCAACGGCGAGAGAGAGACAGGGGGTGCAACGGCGAGAGAGACGGGGGCGGAGCGCAGAGGCGAGGGGGGTGCAACGGTAACAGAGAGACAGGGGGTGCAACGGCGAGAGAGAGACAGGGGGTGCAACGGTAACAGAGAGGGGGTGCAACGGCGAGAGAGAGACAGGGGTGTGCAACGGCGAGAGAGAGAGACAGGGGTGTGCAACGGCGAGAGAGAGAGACAGGGGTGTGCAACGGCGAGAGAGAGAGAGACAGGGGTGTGCAACGGCGAGAGAGAGAGTCAGGGGTGTGCAACGGCGAGAGAGAGAGACAGGGTGTGCAACGGCGAGAGAGAGACAGGGGGTGCGAGAGAGAGAGACAGGGGGTGCGAGAGAGAGAGACAGGGGGAGAGAGAGACAGGGGTGTGCAACGGCGAGAGAGAGAGACAGGGGTGTGCAACGGCGAGAGAGAGAGACAGGGGTGTGCAACGGCGAGAGAGAGAGACAGGGGTGTGCAACGGCGAGAGAGAGAGACAGGGGTGTGCAACGGCGAGAGAGAGAGACGGGGGGTGCAACGGCGAGAGAGAGAGACAGGGGGTGCGAGAGAGAGAGACAGGGGGTGCGAGAGAGAGAGACAGGGGGTGCGAGAGAGAGAGACAGGGGGTGCGAGAGAGAGAGACAGGGGGTGCGAGAGAGAGAGACAGGGGGTGCAACGGCGAGAGAGAGAGACAGGGGGTGCAACGGCGAGAGAGAGAGACAGGGGGTGCAACGGCGAGAGAGAGAGAGGGGGTGAGCCGGTGAGAGAGAGACAGGGGGTGCAACGGCGAGAGAGAGACAGGGGTGCAACGGTGAGAGAGAGACAGGGGGTGCAACGGCGAGAGAGAGACGGGGGGTGCAACGGCGAGAGAGAGAGACGGGGTGCAACGGCGAGAGAGAGAGAGACGGGGTGCAACGGTAACAGGGAGACAGGGGGTGCAACGGTAACAGAGAGACAGGGGGTGCAACGGCGAGAGAGAGACAGGGGGTGCAACGGCGAGAGAGAGACAGGGGGTGCAACGGCGAGAGAGAGACAGGGGGTGCAACGGCGAGAGAGAGACAGGGGGTGCAACGGCGAGAGAGAGACAGGGGGTGCAACGGCGAGAGAGAGACAGGGGGTGCACCGGCAAGAGAGAGACAGGGGGTGCAACGGCGACAGAGAGACAGGAGGTGCAACGGCGAGAGAGAGACAGGAGGTGCAACTTCGAGAGAGAGACAGGGGGTGCAACGGCGAGAGAGAGACAGGGGGTGCAACGGCGAGAGAGAGACAGGGGGTGCAACGGCGAGAGAGAGACAGGGGGTGCAACGGCGAGAGAGAGACAGGGGGTGCAACGGCGAGAGAGAGACAGGGGGTGCAACGGCGAGAGACAGGGGGTACAATGGTAACAGAGAGAGGGTGCAATGGCGAGAGACAGGTGGTGCAACGATAACAGAGAGGGGGTGCAACGGCGAGAGACAGGGGGTGCAACGGTAACAGAGAGGGGTGAAACGGTGACAAAGAGGGGGGGTGCACCGTGCAATGCCTTGTGAGAGAGATTATTATACAGATTACAATTTGCAGGAGCAGCAAAGGTGACACAGAGAGAGGGGGGGGGGGGGGGTGCACATTGTAATCTGTATAATAATCTCTCTCACGAGGCATTGCACGGTGCATCCCCCTGAGATTATTATACAGATTTCAATTTAATTGCAGGGGCAGCAAAGGTAGGTGACATAGAGAGAAGGGGGGCCCCGGAGCGGGGTGCAGATATGGTGAGATTAAGATTAATTATATAAATTGCATTGCAATGCATTTCTTCACCTTGTGCTCCAAGGCAGGGTGGCGACGCCGTACACTTCTCTTCTGCGGCTCTCCCCTCACTCGTGACCCTGCAGAGACATTCCGGGCAGTGCTGGCGCCGCGCGGGACGATGGAACTAGTCCTCACATTTGTTTCTCCTGCTCGGCTCCTCCCCTTAGTCACATGATCAGTGATGCTGCTCACTGATTAGTTGGGTAAGAAGGGAAGTGCGGCGCGAGCATGGCAGCCGCAATCCGACGGCCCGCCGCTGCTTTTAACTACGGCAGTCTGCAGGTATGCAAAAGCAGCCCCAAGGAACCCATACCAGCCGTCACCCCTGCACAATTGAAAAGAGCGGCGGCCGCGGCGGTGGCGATAGTGGCCGCGGCGGCGGCCCGCCGCTGATTGCATTTTGACTGACAGGCAGACTGAGGCAGTGACAGCAGGCAAAAGCGGCCGGCCCACCGGGAATTTTCCCGGTATCCCGGTAGGCCAGTCCGGCCCTGTTTCTAAAGCTTGGAAGCAACCCAGGGTCTCTCCTGCAGCTGCCATTCGCAAAATTTCATGGATTTTGACCCAAGTATATTAACTGACTCCTCATTCAAATTTGAAGCTCTTTGGGAACCCTGGGCGTGATATGTCGGGATCACCATTACTACAATCCCCCAGATCCCCAATTCCTCTCTAATTCCATCCAGGTGATTGACCCCCTATCCCTTTACCTTCTCTAGCACAAACCCCCAAAATCCCTCATTCCAGCACAAATCATCTTCCCCCGCATACCTTCTCAACACAAATCCCCTACAAATCACCACTCCTAGCACACCTCCCCAAACTGCACTGGGCTGAACACTTGTTGGCATATCATTGCAACAGATGCATATATTGCAGAGTTTTATCATATTTTGTTTTCTTTTTTGCTCAAACATACAGTTTGAAGCCTGCTAGCAGTTTATTTAGGTGACAGTCAGAATTCTATTTAAGATCTGTTTTTGAAGAGTAATTTTTTGTGTTTGTTTAAAGTCAGCATCTACAAAAACTGTAGCTGCTGACTTTTAATAAAACAGACACTCACCTGTCCCGGGATCCGGGCGATGTGCTCATCCGAGCCATTCCATTTCTCCATCTTCTATCACCAGCACCAGCATCTCAACTGTGGGCACAGCTTGTGGCTTCAAAGTTGGGTGCCCATTGTACATTCGCGAGTAGCATTGCGCATTATGAATGGTCCCTCAGTCAACCAGGGTTGTCGAGATGAGGCCCTTGTCCCCAACGATATGGGGACACAGTGCTTTGGGGTGGGGGCGCAAAGCACCCACCCCCCCATATTGAGGGCATGTGAGGACATGTGGCATCCCTTTCCTTTTCCTGATCTGCCAGGCTGCATGCTCGGAAAGTGGTCTGGTATTTTGGGGGGGACCACATGCTGTTTTTTTTTTTGGCACAGGGTTCCCATTCCAGACCTGAAGAAAACATGTTTCTATTGCTGGGGAATTACCGGCATTCTTTATATATTTTTTTAACCACTTAAGGACCGGACCAATATGCTGCTAAATGCCCAGAGGCGTTTTTACAATTCCGCACTGCGTCGCTTTAACATTCAATTGCGCGGTCGTGCGACGTGGCTCCCAAACAAAATTTGCGTCCTTTTCTTCCCACAAATAGAGCTTTCTTTTGGTGGTATTTGATCGCCTCTGCGATTTAAATTTTTTGCGATATAAACAAAAATAGAGCGACATTTTTGAAAAAAAAACAATATTTTTTACTTTTTGTTATAAAAAAAAATCGAATAAACTACATTTTAGTCAAACATTTAGGCCAAAATGTATTCAGCCACATGTCTTTAGTAACAAAAAAATCGCAATAAAAAAAAAATTAGCTACCTAGCGGCAACAGTGACACTAATAGGGGGTGAAAGGGTTAACTAGGGCGGTGGTCAAGGGGTTAAAACTTTATCAGGGGGGGGTACTGGGGCTACCCTGGACCTAACACTAACTGCCTGTCACACTAACTGTCACTGACACTGACACTAATCGGGGGGGGGGGGTTTATGTGCCTATCTGTGTGGTGTCAGTGTAGTGTTGTGCAGACTCACTTGTGATGTCTTCTTTCCTCAGCGCCGGTTGAAAATACCGCCGAGAGGAGAGATTACATCACTTCCCCCTTCCTGTGTTTACACAGAAAGAGGTCGGGTGGCGGACGCGCATTGGCTGGGAGCGGACAAAAACGAACAGCCGCCCCCTCATCCCAGATCGCTCCCACAGCCTACGGAACCGCCACATGTACTGGGGGGGGTGTCCGATCAGACCCCCGACCCACGTCTAGACAGGGACGTACAGGTACGCCAATGTGCCTGTACTTGCCATTCTGCCGATGTAAATGTACATGCGGCGGTCCTTAAGTGGTTAAACAGCATTCTTTATCTTTTTTTTTTTTTAACAGCATTCCTTATTAAAGAATATAAAGGGTGGATCTTAAGGTGGCAGACACTGACCCACCCTGTAGCCAGTTTTCAATCCAAGTACTTACCCTATGGTCCATGCTGACAGACCTCAGTTTGTAAAGTAGGAACTTTATCAAATGCCTTTGCAAAATCACATTAGCGAACGGTACGCAGCGGAGAATGTGCGTATGCAAGACATGCTAATTACCAGTGTTTACTGGTCTTTATGAGGACACCAGTGGCGCTCACAAATTGCTAGATTATCGTCAGCCTTGTATCCTGTGTTCCTGTGCCGTGTGCTCCTGTTTTGTTTGATCCTGGCTTGATCTCGACTACGCTTCCTACCACTGCTACTGACTGACTTCCGGTGTTTGATCCCCGGCCTGGCTTCTGACGTTGCTTTCTACTCCACCCATCTGTCAAGATCCACCAGTATCTCCAGAGAATCATTGGCTGTGACCACCTTCTCTGCTCCAGGGTGTCCTGCATCTGGAACCATCAGACAACTTCATCTGCAGGCAACCCGTGCAACTTTGGGCATAGCATTCTCTGTCACCAATTCCAGAGGTACTTTGCACTCAGCTGCAAGGGAAGCTCTCTGGTCACCTCAGCCTCCAGTCTGGCACGTGACACTTCCTTGATCCCTGTCGCAAGGATCCATCAGATCTGCTCATCCCTACAAGTGGATCAAGACACGCTGTTTGAAATCTCCACACCTGTGATTATAAGCTTCCTTGATCTCTGGAATGGGGATCCATCAGATCTGGTAAGAGGCTACTCTCTTTTTTTCATGGATGGAACACTTTGCTGTTTTTCTTGAACACCGGTAGCTATGGAGTTGAATACCATTTTTACTTGCCACACCCTTTAATACGTGAATAGATTCTGTTACGTGCACATATATAAGTATCGAGCAAGGCTGAATAAGAGGTCAGTTTACCTTGTTAACATGTAAGAAAAGTTGCCAATAAAGGCTGAACTATCCAGAGCGTTGATACAGCAGATGAATCTGAAAAGAAAAAGAAAGCACAGTAAAGAGATAAAGGTGAATAGAGGCGCTAAAGATCTACATAAGTACCGCCAAGATTGAGTTTAAAGAGTAACATTGGTATTTACTTTGGATGTCCAGTGGTGGGATGACTGTGAGGAGTTTTGCCGTTTTGGCCCCTCCTCGTCTGTGGTACCTTCTGTAGTATCAGTTGGACCATACAGCCCTCGATTCCCATGTAGGCTTAATGGGGGCGAAACTAGTAGAACCTCCAACACGAGTGGCACGAAGAAGACTATTAGCAGTCAACTGCATATACAGTACTTTTTCTATCCAACCATGATTGTTTTTAGCATTTGTTAAAACATATATACTCTAAATTTGTATTCAATAAATCTTTTTTATTTTTCTATAAAATACTCATCTCTGTGACTCTGATGTTTGGGGTTTGATCAGACTCTCATATACCGTACACTTATTACATCCATCCATTATGCATCTCCAAAAATCCCTATACCACATCCCGTTATGGGAGATACTTCAAATCCTTTGGTGGTATTTGATCACCTCTGCGGTTTTTATTTTTTGCGCTAGATACAAAAATAGAGCGACAATTTTGAAAAAAAAAATGCAATCTTTTTTACATTATGCTATAATAAATATCCCCCAAAAAATATATAAAAATATATATTTTTTCCTCAGTTTAGGCCGATACGTATTCTTCTACATATTTTTGGTTAAAAAAAATCGCAATAAGCGTTTATCGGTTGGTTTGCGCAAAATGTATAGCGTTTACAAAATAGGGGATAGTTTTATTGCATTTTTATAAAAAAATGTTTTACTACTAATGGCGGCGATCAGCAATTTTTTTCGTGACTGCGACATTATGGGGGACACTTCGGACAATGTTGACACATTTTTGGGACCATTGTCATTTTCACAGCAAAAAATGCATTTGAAATGCATTGTTTACTGTGAAAATGACAATTGCAGTTTGGGAGATGACCCCACAGCTCTCCCTGTTCTTCAGCTCCGGGAATCGATCGCGGGACTCCAGCGGCAATCGGGTCCCGTGGCCATGGTCACGGAGCTTCGGACCGGGTCGCGGGCGCGCACCCGTGACCCACAGCTGGGCACTTAAAGAGGACGTACCTGTACGTGCTTGTGCCCAGCCGTGCCATTCTGCTGACGTATATGTGTAGGAGGCGGTCCTTAAGTGGTTAAAGGGGTTGTAAACCCTTGTGATTTTTCCATACCTCCCAACATTAACAAACGTATGTAGGCATAGGACACACCCCTCTGCCACACTCCCTTAAAGGAGAATTAACAAAAACAGGTTAATTAAAGCCACAAGGGCTTTTTTTTTACCACCACTATTCCTTTATATCACCTTATAAAATTTACAAATGTAGCAATTTCGAAATTGAATGAAAGGTTTAGCACTGGGAAACACTTTTTGAAAGATAAAAGGTGCATTTTATATACAACTATATGGATCAGACCAAAATGAGGGACAAATGAGGAAGAAAGGGGACATTGCTCCAAATCAGGGACAGTCCCTTGAAATCAGGGACAGTTGGAAGCTATGGTTTTCACCTTAATGCATTCTATGCATTAAGGTGAAAAACCTTCTCCCATGCTGCAGCTCCCAGACCCTCTGTTTACTTACCTGAGCCCTGTCTTTCTCGTCCCAGGGACAAGCCCACTGCTGTCGATCAAACCAATGACACAGGCGCTGGGGGACGGGGGCCGAGTCCTGCTTTCTGTGCCAATACACGCAGAAGCATGACACAGGAGTGTCCAGAAGGAGAGCATATGGTAAGGGAGATCTCAAAATCCGAAACTAAATGGATTTTTCTGACCAATTCACTTAGCCCGAAAGGTTTAAATATTGAATTGGACCTTAATTGTTTTATTAGCAACCATTAAAAACAATACATAGGGTTATGCAATATCATTAGATTAAGTCCTTGGCATTTAATGGGAACTAGTCAATTCGCATAAGAAAGTAACTAATCATATTTTTTATACATGCTTTTTATGACTTATTCCTTCTTTTTTCTTCATTATAATGTGGGCACATGTTATGTGTGTGAATGCGTATATATGAGTACACATTTGCATGTATATGTATCCACATTGTAAGGTTTATCCTTATCACTTGTCATTTTCTGACAAGCCAGAAGATGGCGCAACCATAGATAGGCAGAAGCACAAGTTTAGAACTAAGGATAATGTGACCTATAGAGTCAATAGGCTACGAGGGTCAATTAAGGGCCCTTTCACACTCGCGGACGAACGGTCCGCTAATTACAAGTCCGTTAACGGACTTGTAATGCTTCCCTATGGGAGCGGATCCGTTAGCGGATGATGCATCCGCTAACGTCCGCTCGATCCGCATCCGTTTTTACGGACGGAAGAATGTCCTATTTTTCTTCCGTCCGGCCAAACGGATCGGATGCAAACGGACAGACGGTCCGTTTCCATCCGACTCCCCATAGGGGAGAGCGGAGGAGAGACGGGGCGGTCCCTGCACAGTGTGCGGGGACCGCCCTGTCCGCCCAACAGCTCAGCGGAGACCCCCGCTGAGCTGACGGACACACGGAGCGGACCGAAAAACGGACCGCTCCGTGTGTAAGGAGCCTTAGGCCTCGTACACACGAGCAGACAGATTTGTTCAAATCTGTCCGTCCGACAGATTTGAACAAATCTGTCTGCTGGGATTTTGGTTTGCTCGCGTGAACACACGAGCAAACCAAAATCCCCGCCAGCAGAGAGCGCGCTGACGTGGCGGTGACGTTGACGCCGCCACGTCACCGCACCAGGAAGTAAAACACTTCCGCGCATGCTCTGAATCCATTCGGCGGCGGTGGGGGCCGACATGTCTGCTGGTAAGTGTACTAACCAGCAGACATGTCGGGCGGACGGATTCCCACCCGATAGATTTCAAAGCATGCTTTGAAATCTGTCGGGTGGCCAAATCCGTCGGCTCGGCCGTACACACGATCGAATCTGTCTGCTGAAACGGTCCTGCGGACCGTTTCCAGCGGACAGATTTGATTGTGTGTACGATGCCTAAGAGTTTTATATAATAATGACCTGTTTGTCACCCCATACCTACAGAAGAGTTTTTTAACTTTTTTTCTGCAATAAGTGCATGTATTTAAAAATATACCAGTATATGCAATTATATGGTTTATTAATTTTTCTATGGTGCTGTTACCTATTTTATATTGATTGGTAATGTGCAACCTGGTTTTAATGTATTAGGTATAATAACAAACCAATAGCATGTTTGTCACTAGTTTTTATATTATATAATTTAAATTTTTATTTGATCTGTTTTTTAACATGTGACAAGTGCATTTTTCATGTCCATGTAGTATCTGGAAAATAGAGGACTATATGAAGACTTGTATATTGTATTTCATGTTATGCAGTAGGAGCTTTTACGAATGCAATATCTCCTGTTTCCACCAGGAGTGTTGACATTTGTTATTTTTGTGCTCCGTGAACAAGATTTGGTTTCTCAGCCAAAGCGGGTGCGCGCAGGGAGAGC
Source organism: Rana kukunoris (assembly GCA_029574335.1). NCBI lineage: Eukaryota > Metazoa > Chordata > Amphibia > Anura > Ranidae > Rana > Rana kukunoris. The sequence continues at coordinate 20,579 of JAJQKJ010000795.1, forward strand.
AGCGTTGCATCAGCTGTGGGCTGATAAACATTGAAGACGCACACCCAGCTGGTGATTCACGTCACACGGTGGGCGTGCATCTTCTTAGCGTAGCGCTATTTAAAGAAAAGTATCACGACACGTGGCCACGCCCTCTGAAGACGTTCCTGGACTTCTGTCCAATCACGAAACGCGTCAGGGCAAGGCCACGTGATCCATCTAACCAATCGAGTGAGCAGCATCCCGGAACTCACGGCGTCAGGAGGAGGAATCCCCCCGTCAGACAGCACAGTGAGAGCCGCTCAGCTTAATGATTCGTTTTTAAGCGCTGATTTTTAAACCTCATTTCTGTAAGTGTAATTTTGAAAAGAGCCCATGTTGAATAAATACAGTTTTACACTATGTGGAGTCCCTTTTCTCTCCTTGCATGACTATCCACCTATGGGAGGATCAATACATTAAACACTGACCAGTGATGAGCGGAGACTGTGAGGAGCCTTCCAGCCACATTACACAAGTGTGAGACAGCAAGTGTTTGACTGCACATCTTACTCGTCTATCTGGTGAGTGAGGTCCTCTTGGGGGATCCGGTCGAGGCAAAAAACGTTGTCTGTTTATTAATGCAAGCCTAACGGCAGAACCTATATATTTAAGTGCTCTCCAAACCTTGATTTATAGGACTTACTGAAGGACTTCTGTTACTATTATTATTATTATTTTTTCATTTTATTTTACATATGTCATATTATTTTATTTATATTTAATTGCCTATGTATTTGCTGTAGTACACACACTGTTTTAGTGACATCGAGCACCCCGGTTCTTGATACTTGGTTTCATATTAGCGGTAATCTAAGATTAAGATATAGCTCCTGATTTTAAGATTTGCATGCATTTACATGCATTTTTTTGTTCTACAAAATGGTTCTTTGAAGCAGGATATGGTTACTCATATTTTCAAGTTCTGAGATCTGTATGAACCCTGCTTTAGCGCTGTTAATGTGCTTATGATTGATGGTACATTTGTATCATTAATTTTTTTGTACATAACCTTTGATATATATTTTATTTTATAACAGCTGCTTATACTGCTGACCTTTTTATTTTAAGAGACAAAATATTTTTTGTTTTTATTTTTTCCATTTGTGCGCTTGGTTCAGTGTTATTGGTCTGATCTTTGATCAGACGTGATTATACTGAGTTTCTGACAATCTTTCATCTGATGAAAAAATCAATCGGTTCGTTTTCATCAGACGAACCGATCGTGTGTACAGGGCATTAGAGATTACACAATACCCATAATAAAGTATTTCAAATTGAAAAATTTTACTGTCCCACCAAATAAATACATAAATACAGTTAATACTTATACGTGAATCAATAAGGTAACATATCATTTTGTTTTGATTAGGATTTGGAAAGGTGGATTTTTTTTATTGTGTTTATCATTTTTATTCTCAGTGCTTCAGTCCTTATTCCATAGATAATAGGATTGAGTGTGACAGAAATGGTCAGACCAGTCATCGAGATGACAGTATGCCCAATGGTTGAGACAGAACCAATGTTTATTCTGTACCTGAAGGCAACAAACAGCGTGGCAGCCATATAAGTTGAAAAGGCCAATATATGGGTCACCAAGGTATGAATAGCTTTCTGATAGGCTTCAGTGGAGATCTTCAGGCAAATCAGGAAAGTTCTAATGTAGCAGTAAACTACGACAAGTATTGAAAGTGTTACAATAAGCAGCGTGCCAGTGATACCATAGATATTGTTGATGGTGGTGTCTCCACAGGCCAGACGAGTGAGGGACATAGTCTCACAATACACACTGTTGATGTTCATCCCACACAATGGAAGCCTGGCCGTCAATGCTACACCTATGATTCGGATCATGAAAATGATGATCCAGATGCTGGCTAGGCTTTTTACAGCTTTCTCATTGCTCATCAGAACAGGGTACCGCAATGGGTGACCTACAGCCAAGTATCGGTCAAAAGCCATGATGGTGAAAATCAAAATCTCGACGTAGGCAAAAGACTCAATAAAGAATGCCTGGAAGAGGCAGCCAGAAATTTGGATGTTGGTAAACCCAAGGAACAGGTCAAACACTAACTTGGGAAAAACAGCTGAGCCTCCAACCATGGCGTTGAGCACTAAATTGGCTATAAAAATGTACATGGGTTCATGAAGGCTTTCTTCTAACCAGACCAAAGTGATAATAGCAGAGCATACCATCAGCATCATTACATAAATGATAAGATATATAAGAGAATAAAGATATCTGAGGTTTTCCATCTCCACAAGTCCAGTGAGGATAAAAATTGTATTGATCCTGGACGCATTCTCCATCTCAAAAGAAAATGTTGTTCTTATTTTTTTAGAACATCATTTTAAAACTTTGCTTTCCATTTTTTCTTTCACACCAATTTTTAAAGTCTCCGCTGTGAGACTCACATCTCCTTTTATAGCCATGGTTGGTTGCGTACTCCGTACCAAGGGATGAAATTACGGTAGTTCATTAGTTGTAGAAATATTTTACCCAGTGGGACCATCAGGTTGTTATTGTTGGCATTATCTCAGCAAAGTAATACACATGCATGTGCAAAGGATGTATAGATTTATAATTATTTATGTTTTTTAAGCATAATATATGATTTTAATAAAACAAAGAAACTATCCATTTTTTATTTAAAGGAACTTTATTAAAAAAATAAAAAAGGCTACATTTCAGTCTTCCCTAGTTTTACACAGTGGTACAGGCTTCTCACCTGCACTGAAATAGCTTACACTGTTTTTACTGCATGCTGTGAGCATCTGATAGTGTTCATTTGAAGCTGCGGTAAGCAAAGTTACCCTTTGCCAATCTTTTTTACTACATTGTTTGTCAATAGCCTTCCCAGGCACACTTTTTCGTCTTTTTTGTAAAGTCGAAATTCTTAAAGTGGTTGTAAACCCATTCATGAAAATTGACCTGGGCACATATATCCGAGTGTATGTATCAGAAAAATAGGCACATCCCCAGGCGCAAAAGTGCAGGGATCGCAAACTGGCAAAGGCATGCTGGCGCGCATCAATGCGCAATGATGGCGCCACTGCTTTTTTTAAACCCGCTATTGACAATGAGGCAATTCCAGATTTATCATCAGCTTCCCTCTCTGTTCCTGTGCCTTGAATATCCCGCTGATATGATTTCCTGTGTACCTACCTGGCTAGTCTTGACCTGCTCTTCTTGATCCCCCTGGCTTGAATCTTTGGCTTGTACCCTGACTTCCTCCTGCCTGCTCCCTGCATGTGATCCTGGCCTGGCTTACAAACTCTGCTTCACCCGTCTCCTGTGCGTAGACTCGCCTGACCCTTGGCCACACTGATCTTGGTCTGTCTTACTGTGAATGACCCCTGGCCTGGCTCCCAACTCAGTAATCTGGTCTGCTCCACTGGACCACATCTCCTGGACTTTCCAAGCATGCCTGCCTTGCAGTATACCTTGCCTGTCCCAAAAAGTTCCTGGCAACCAGCTCCAGCAATCAGGCAACTCATGCTTCTGCGGGCACCACACCTCCTGTGTCATCTTCAGGGGTGTGCTGTGCTCGGCCGCAAGGGGAGCCCTCAGAGCATCTCAGCCCTCTACCAAGTTCCTGACAGTATAAACCAGTCATGTCAGTGGTGTCTCCCCGCTGGAAGCCATATGTCAACAAATAACGGCCCTCACTCAAGTTGTCCAAAAACTTCAGGAAGGATACTTCCCACTAAAGGGCCGTCTGCAGCACCTGTCAGTGACACCTGCTTCCACAGATCAAGACCTATCTTCAGCCAGCTTTCCTGCTGCCGCTCCTGCCCAGGAACACACCGTGGCTACTGTGGTAATACTCCCTCCGGAACCACGAGTGCCATCGCCAAAATGTTTTTCTGTAGATCAAAAGAAATTCAGATCATTTAAAAACGCCTCTCTTCTGTACTTGGCTCTGCAACCACTGACTTTTTCTATTGAAAGAGTGAGGGTAGGATTCATAATTTCCTTACTAAGTGATGAACCTCAAGCATGGGCCCGTGGCTTATTGTAGCAGAAGAGTCATGTCATTAACTCTGTGGATCTTTTCTTCGAAACCATGGCGCAATTATATGATGACCCCCTGTGGGTGGCCACTGCTGAAGCTACTCTGCATACCCTACAGTAGGGTCAGTGCCCTGTGGAAGATTAGACGCTGGAATTCAGAACATGGTCCACAGACTCAGGGTGGAATGAGGCAGCCTTGAGATATCATTATCGGCTTGGGCTGTCTGAATCCCTCAAAGATGAATTGGCTATTGGAGTGAAAACCCCCTCAACTCTAAAAGGTCTCATCCAATTGGCCATTCAGTTAGACAGACGCTTCTGGGAACGCCAGTCTGAACGTGTTCAAGACTTTCGTCCCACCTGGAACGCCCTGTCTACATCGGAACCAATGCAGCTTGGCCTGGTCCATCCAGCATTGACCATAGAGGAGAGACTTCATCGTCGACAGGCGAATCTTTGCCTGTACTGCAGGGGAATGGGACATTTCATAAACAGTTGCCCCATAAGACCTAGGAAATGAACCTCCCGCACTCCGGTCCACTTTCAGGTTTCCAGGTCTTCTCTAATTCATATTGTTCTTACTGTCACATTACAGGTGGCAGGAGATTCTGGGTCACGTAGCTGTTAAATACTTGATTCTGGGTCACGTAGCTGTTTGTTGCATCTGACCTTGGCAAAGACACTTCCTCTCTATCACAAGAAGCAAAGACTAACGGTCCATCTGGCTGATGGCTCAATGCCTAGTTTCGGGCTAGGGCCTGTCACCTCTACCAACTTAGGTCACCAGGAATTTATACGTTTTGACATCCTGAGCTCCCCTATATTCCCTGTCATCTTGGGAATCCCACGGCTACAGGCCCACAACCCTCAGATTTATTTGTCCAAAAAGGAAGTACTCCCCTTTCCCCCTACTGCTGGCAGCATTGCCTTGTTCCTGAATCCAAGGACTTTTTTAGTTGCCTGACTGTACAACCTACATCCAGTGTGGACCACAATATACCAGCAGCCTACTGGAATTCCTGGACGTATTCAACAAGAAGAAGGTGGATACCCTTCCTCCACATCGTCCCTACAATTGTCCCATTGAGCTACTACCGGATACCTTTTGGCCGCATATTACTAAATAAAATTACCCTTAAAAATCACTATCCACTCCCCCTGGTCCCTGAACTCTTCCAGAGGTTTCGTACAGCTCATACCTTCACCAAATTAGACCATGCAGACCTTACAATCTTGCTTGCATCTGGGAGGGGGAAGAGTGGAAAAAAGCATTCAGAACAAGGTTCGGACATTTCAAATATCTAGTAATGCCATTTGGATTGTGCAATGCTTCAGCCACGATTCAACACTTTATAAATTACATTTTTTGGGAGTACTTTGACTACTTTGTTATCGTCTATCTTGACGATATTCTCATATTCTCAGCCACCCTGGAACAACACGGTTTGTACGTTAAGGCTGAGAAATGCGATTTTGAAAAGATGTCAATCCAATTCCTAGGGCTTATTACCTCTAATGGAATAGCTATGGATTCTCAAAGGGTGAAGGCTATCCTTGAGTGGCCGGCTCCATCCGATAAGAAGGGCGTTCATAGGTTTATAGGTTTCGCAAACTTCTACAGGAGATTCATAAATAATTTCTCTATCATCTTAGCACCTATTACCCAGATAACCCACCAACATATCAAATTCCAGTGGTCCGTAGCAGCACAAACCACCTTTGACCAACTAAAATCCTTCTTTACTTCTGCACCGATCTTACAGCATCCTGATCCTGCCTTGCCCTATGTCTTGGAAGTCGATGCTTCAGAAGTAGCCACAGGAGCAGTACTAGCCCAATGCCCGGGTCCCAAAGCATTGCTTCACCGCTGAATCTTGGAAGATGAGCCAGCCGGAGAAGAACTACGATGTGGGGAATTGGGAACTCTTAGCAATTAAGACTGCTCTGGAGGTATGGAGATACCTCCTGGAAGGTGTCATCCACCCTATCTTATTTTTTACAGACCACAAGAACCTAGAATATCTTCACACTGTCAAACGGTAAAGACCACGACAGGCTCAATGCGCTCTATTCTTTTGTAGGTTTAATTTCCATATCACCTACCGCCCAGGATCTAAGAATGGAAAAGCTGAGACCCTGTCCCGAATGTTCCCTGATACCCCTGAAGAGATCGCACCCAGTACGATTTTGTCTTCTCAAAATGTTCTCTTGATCCAGCCTGATTTAAGGACTTTGATAGAGCAGGCATCCACTCAGTGTACAGAGGCAGAAATCTCCTCCCTAATAAGTCAAGAGGGCCTCCTTTGGCATTAAGACAGAATTTTCGTCCAACAAACCAGGCTTCAAGATCTGAAAACTTTTCATGACCACCAGCTTGCTGGCCACTTCGGGGTCCGAAAAACAACCAAACGGTCCATATGCTGGCACACTCAGGAAATATGTCAACTCATGCACAACATGTCAGCATAACAAGGGGCCCAACGCTAAATAATGGGGCCTGTTAAAATCACTGCCAGTCCCAGAACAACCTTGAAAAAAGATAGTGGACCCACTGTCTAAGATGGGCATCCTTCTTGCCAATGATGGGCACACCTTCTGCCATGGACACAGCAAATATCTTTATAAAAGAGATACTCAGATTGCACGGCATACCAGACAACATTTTGGGTGATTTACTAAGGGAAAATCCACTTTGCACTACAAGTGCACTGCAATGTACACACTCCTAGACTTTTACAGAGGTTCCGCAACAGTCATCCCAATAAATGGGCATGACTAGGCATCCGGAGGCTGCCCATTGAGGGGGGGGGGCACTATCAGGGAAATAGGCACATCCCCAGGGGCAATAGTGCAGGGTTCGCAAATCGGCATAGCCAAAGACACGCTGGTGCAAATCAACGCACAAGGACGCGCAGCGCTGTGAACAGGCGGCGCACGCACAGCATGATAGTGGTGCCACTGCCTATTTGAACCCACTGCTGACAACGGTGCATTGCTGGTTTATCATCAGCTTCCCTCTGTGTTCCTGTGCCTTGAATATCCTGCTGATCTGATTTCCTGTGTACCAACCCGGCTTGTCTTGACCTGCTCTTCTTGATCCCCCGGCTTGACCCCTTGGCTTGTACCCTGATTTACTCCTGCCTGCTCCCTGCATCTGATCCTGGCCTAGTTTACTGACTCTGCTTTACCTGTCTCCTGTGCAAAGACTCGGCTGACCCTTGGTCACACTGATCTTGAACTGTCTTACTGTGAATGACCCCTGGCCTGGCTCCCGACTCAGCTATCCAGTCTGTTCCACTGAACCGCAACTCCTGGATTTTCCAAGCATGCCTGCCTTGCAGTATACCTTGCTTGTCCCAGAAAGTTCCTGGCAATCAGTTTCAGCAATCAGGCAACCCAAGCTTCTGTGGGCACCACGCCTCCTGTGTCACCTTCAGGGGTTTGCAGTGCTCGGCCGCAAGGGGAGCCCTCCCAGCATCTCAGCCTCCTACCAAGTTCCTGGCAGTTTACTTATCTCTCTCCAAAGCTCTATGTGCCATTTCTCTCTGGTGCTCTGGTCCTTTGTTAATACAGAGTCACTTTTGATAAGCTCTCAAACACATGAGATAATAGCAGCTGATGTTTCTAGGAATTAGTGAATCATCTTGAGTTTACTTGGCCATTCACCAAACTCTGCAAATTCTGTAAATTGCAAACATTAACCTTAATTCCATACCATTTTGAAAGCCAATTTGGGGGTAAATCTGGAAAAAGTGTCTGCCCATTTTTTTAGGCTAAAAAGTAGAGGATATTAAAAAAAAAAACATTATAAATACCTTTTTTCCCTGTTTTTTATAGGTGATAACATTCCTTCTGTCCTCAGCTGCATAAGAGCACTGAGTTCCCAGCATAGCTGGAACTGACCATGGTGTGTTCTTCTACTTAGTGTGGTCATTTTTTAATAGTAAATGAAGGGGATTAGCAGGAACACCAGGAATTTCACATACAGGAATTAATATAAAGATAACAGGATACTTTCTCATACAAGTACATGGTACAGAAGGCACATATCAGGAATATGAACCATTGGGGTAACAAATATTTTAACTAAATGTCTGTTTAGGAAAAGTGCCACTTTTCTTGGAGAGTGCTGTCTTAACACCATACCCCGTGTTTAGGAATAGTGCCCCATCATTGGTATCAATTGAAGGAAAAGAGCTTAACCACTTCCCGACCGCGCCATAGACAAAATACGTCTACAGCGCGGTCAAGTTGTTCGCTGAAATAAAATAAAAATTATCACTTTTATTCCTATTACAAGGAATGTAAACATCCCTTGTAATAGAAAAAACATGACAGGTCCTCTTAAATATGAGATCTGGGGTCAAAAAGACCTCAGATCTCATATTTAGGCTTAAATGAAAAAAAAAAAAAGGTAAACAAAAAAAAATGTTTCTTTAAGACGCTGGGTGGGACTGACGTTTTGACGTCACTTCCGCCCAGCAGAGCTATGGGGATGGGTGGGGGACATTTTTCCCTCACTCGCATCCCCAGACAGATGACGAGCAGACCCGATCGCATTCGCCGCTACCGACGGCAACGGTAAGCGGCGGAGGGCGCGGGAGAGCGGCGGGAGGGGGGTGCCCTCTCCCACCACCGATAACGGCGATCTCGCGGCGAATCTGCCACGGAGACCACCGTTATCGTGTGCAGGCCCGCCCACTGTAAAGATGGATATCTCGGTTGTGGCAGCAGCTGCTGCCGTTACAGAGATATCCATCTTTAAAAATAGGACGTATATATACAGTGGGCGGGCGTTAAGTGGTTAAGGAGCCCCACCCTTCCATCTATATAACCCTCTACTCTTCTAGGAAGGATTTACACAAGATTTTGGAGTGTGCCTGAGGGAAATTGTGCCCATTCAGCTAAAAGGGCATTTGTGAGGTCAGGTATTGATGTTGGATGAGAAGATCTAGCTCACAATCAGCAATGACAATTCATCCCAAAGGTGTTCAGTAGGGTTTAGGTCAGGGCTCTGTGCAGGTCACTCAAGTTCTTCCATGCCAAACTGGTCAAACCATGTCTTTTTTTTTTTTTTTTATATATTTTTATTGAAAGTTTACAATAATACCAAGGTAAGGCAAACAGTGACAAGATCAAGTACAAAATGTTAATATACCTTAACCACAAAGACACTGAAGAGCAAGTCTAACCTTTACATACCATGGAGCCTGTAGCAACCACTCCACCTCACCCCCGCGCCCCAGATGGGACCGTGCTGCGCGGGGGGGGTGTGGCACGAGCCACCTCCAATGTAGCGCCTGCTCGGTGAGAAGCACCTGAATCCAGGATAGGCAGGCTATCCCGCTGAAAGCATAGAACTTGACCGAAAACTATCGAGGCAAAAGGGTCAAGGTAGTCCAAGGCCCAGGAGAGAGGAGAGAACTCCAAACCCCCCTGGGTCCGGGAAGTGGCACGCGAGAGACACACAACACAGATGATAACAATTTAAACCATAACTATAAAAAAAGGAAAAGAAAGAAACATAACTAAAGGACCCTTATGGTCCATAACAGTCTTGACTGTTATATTAGAATAGCTAAAGGAGTTGAGACAGCAGAGAAAGAAGAGACAGGGGAAAAGGGAGCAGAGAAAAAGAAAGAGAAGGAGCGGAAGGGTCAGGAATTACACGGAGGGTCACAAGTTCAGAGGATTCGGGCCCGAAAACCGCAATACTCTAACTGACGTCAGAGTCAAATCATAGAAGGACTCCAACATACGAAGCCCATGGTTCCCAAATGAGTTTGAATCTATCAATAGTATCAAGGATAGTGTTGGAGATCTTCTCATTCGACATTATCCAGGAAATTTTCCTTTTGGCCATTAGGAAAGAGACTGTTGGGGACTTCCAGGCCTTAGTAATAGTCATCTTGGCTCCAAGTAAGATAAAAAAGATCAGAACCTGCGTGTACCTGGGTATTTCAGGAATTGGGTTGTTAAGTAAAGCAATCGTGGGATCTCGGGTTACCCCCACCCCTGTGACTTTACGGATGAGGTTGAATGTTTTATACCAAAAGGACCGAATCCTAGGACATTCCCACATTATGTGGAGTAGGGAGCCCGTGTGTCCGCAGCCCCTAAAACATAGAGGGGAGGATTGTGGATAGAATTTGGCAAGGCGAGTGGGAACCAAGTACCAGCGGGTCATGACCTTAAGGTTCGCTTCTACCAGCGAGGTATTCATAATGCCCTTATATGAGCGGGCTAAGTTAGAATGCCAACGTTCCAATGTCCAGTCGAGGTCAAGGTCTCGGTCCCAACTGGTCATATATGACGCTTTCTCCAATGGCTCGGCCAAAGCTGAATAAATAAGAGAGATACCCCCTTTTGTGTCCCTGGCTGAGGAACACCATTGTTCATAGGGGGTTACTGATGGTGGGTCAACACTGGTTTTTATGACCTGGCGAAGGAAGTGGGAGATCTGGTAGAACCGGAATTTCTCGGAAGGGGGCATTTTAAGTTTGGAAGTGCAATAACCTAGAGAGAGGGGCCCATTGGAATTAAAGAAGTGTCCGATTCTGTAAAGGCCTTTGTCAAGCCACCATTTGAAGGCTATAATGTCCAGCCCAGGGGGAAACCAAGGGTTGTGGAAGATGTGGGCCAGTGGGTGCCAGTGGGATATCAGGGGTTTCAGTTTGTGTAGAGAGTCACAGAGTGCCATAGAGTGGGATAATGTAGGAGCAAGAATCGGAGGTCTACTTTTGGGATGATTCCAGAGAAGGAAGTCTAGGGTAAACCCCGGGGTCGCCATCCTTTCCATGGAAACCCAATCCGGCTTGGGCCCTTTCAGGTAGATTATCGAGAACTGGCTAAGTTGGGCAGCTCGGTAGTACCACCACAGATTGGGTAATCCGAGGCCCCCCCTCAATCTAGGCCTATAAAGGACTGTCTTAGCTAAATGGTGTCCTTTCTTATCCCAAATGAAACGGTTTATAGCAGATTGGAGAGAGTTAATGTATGATCTGGTGATTGGGATGGGAAGGGAGCGGAATAGATATAAAATTTTAGGTAGCAGAGTCATCTTGACTGCATTTATGCGGCCTAGCCAGGATAGTTTATAAAGGGACCATTGGCGAAGGTCCCCCATGAGCTTTCCAACCAGGGGGGGGTAGTTAAGCTTGTGAAGGAGTTCAGTCCGCGAGGTGAGGTGAATGCCTAAGTAAGGAATGGAAACAGAATTCCAGGAAAAAGGGAAGTGGCATTTTAAACTGTCTATTTGGGCTTGAGGGGTTGTTATGTTTAGAGCCATTGACTTAGTCATGTTAACTTTGAGGCCGGATATGCTGCCAAAATCTTCGAGGAGTTGGGTCACGTTGGGGGTCGAGGTGAGTGGAGATGTAATGAAGAGGAGGACGTCGTCCGCAAACAAGGCGCACTTGTGCGATGATTGTCCGCAGCGAACTCCTTGGATGTCTGGATGGTTTCTGATCGCGATAGCCAGAGTCTCGATGGCTACCGCAAACAGGAGAGGGGAAAGGGGGCAACCCTGTCTCGTGCCCTTCCTGATGGGGAATTGATCTGAAAAGTGACCGTGGAACCTAACCTGTGCTATCGGTTGGGAGTATAGTGCCTCTAAAGTTTTGATGAAACCTGGACCAAATCCCCATTTCTGGAGCAAAGTGAAAAGATAGGGCCAAGCAACCGTGTCAAATGCCTTTTGGAGATCGATGGAAAGCAAGTAACCTTCCTGGGGGGGGCCACCATCCCAGCCCGACCTCATGAGGGAGATGATATCGACTGCTCTCCGAATCTGGTCCGGTCCCTGTCTCCCCGGTATAAAACCCACCTGGTCTTTATGGATATATGAACCTATAAATGAAGCTAACCTGTTCGCTAATATTTTCGTCATTATCTTCAGGTCATTGTTGATCAAAGAGATCGGTCTGTAATTGCTGTAATCTCGCTAGGGTCCTTACCCGGTTTAGGAATAACTGAAATGAAAGCTAAGTTCGCTGTGGGATCAAGAGAGGGGTTCTCACGCAGGAAATTAAAGAACCGGGCCAGATATGGAGATAGGATTCCAGAAAAGGTTTTGTAATAATGGTTTGAAAACCCATCCGGGCCTGGGGCCGAGTCCTTCTTAAGGTCTTTAATAACTGCACAAATCTCGGTTTCCAGAAATGGTGAGTCTAAAGTGGAACGGTGGGAGTCAGAGAGTCTGGGAAGAGGGACATTGTGTAGAAAGGTGTCAAGACTGGAATGTGAGAGTTGGGTGTCAGATGAGTACAGGTTGGAGTAAAATGACTGGAAGGCCTTGAGTATCTTCTCAGGGTTCTGAGTCAGGGCGTCGTCCGAGGCCCTGATCTTGGGAATGGAGTGAATCCTTAATTTGGGGGTCAGTTTGGCTGCTAACTGTGGGCCAAACTTGTTTGCCCGCATATAATGCTTACCATTCAGCCATTGCAGATGCTTATCCGCCGAAGAGGTAAGAGCCAAATTGAGTGCTAACCTAGCCGAATCGAGCTTGGCCAGGGAGGCCTGAGAGAGGTTTTGTTTGTGGTCCTTGCTAAGGAGTTTAAAATCCCTCTCAAGGTTCACAATGTCCAACTTCCTTTCCCGCTGCAGTTGCGACGAAAGTTGAATAATTTTTCCCCTCAGCACCGCTTTATGTGCTCCCCAAAGGGAAACAGGGGAGATATCCTCTTTATCATTGTTCCCGAAGTATTCCTGCATCTCCCTCTCCAACATAGCGCAGTGCACCGGGTTGGAGAGGAGAGATGAGTTTAGGCGCCACGGACGACGCCCAGGGGGGGATATCGTGTTAGAAAGCTTAAGGAGAACTAAGGAATGGTCAGACCAAGGGACTTTGTGAATGGAGGCGTGAGAAGCTACGTGAATGTCAGAAGAGGGCATAAGGATATGGTCAATTCTGGCGTAGGTCTTATGGGGAGCAGAGTAGTGCGTATAGTCTTTTTCGGAAGGGTTAAGTTCCCGCCACGTATCAATGAGGCCCAGAGTGTGGAGAAGGCGAGAAATGTGGAGGCTCTGTTTAGGTGGTCTTTTAAGGCGGGGGCTTCCTGACCTCGAATTATCTAGGACATTGTCAAATGTGATATTGGAATCACCACCCAATATTACCCTGCGAGAGTATTAAGCATAGTGGAAAAAAATTTAGATTGTCCCCGGTTAGGGGCATAATAAGAGACTATGGTGTGAACTGTCCCTTCTATTGATCCTTTAACCAAAATATAGCGCCCTTCCTTGTCAGCGACAGTCATGGAATGTACATAGTGGGTCTTTTTAGAGAATAATATAGCTACCCCTCTCTTTTTAGTGTCAGCGTTTGCCAGGAAAAAGGTGGGGTACCCACGGTGGAGAAAAGGAGGATTGTAGCTACCAGGAAAATGAGTTTCCTGGAGTAAGATTATATCCAGGCCCCTCGAGTAATAACTCTGGAACGCCTTGCGTCTTTTTGTTGGGGAATTTAAGCCTTGGGTGTTATGCGAAGCCACCTTAAGGGCAGCCTGACGGGGAGATGTATCAGCCATGGACACGTGAGGGTGGGCACGAGCAAACTGAAGACAGGCCTACCTTGAACCTCGAGAGACTGGGAACGAGCATAGGAGAACCTGAGAGAGAACGTAGATGCAGGCTGGGAGTGATGGAGGCCCTCCGTGTAAGTTCCTGGGAGGAAAAATAAGGATAAAAAGTAAAACAGATTAAGTAAGATTTAAACATTAAATAAGATAAAGAGAGCGGATAAAAGGAACAGGGAAAGAGAGGCCTAGGCGAGAACGACTAGGGAGAAGAGCATGCAGGACTGATCGGCCAAGTCCTGTACTGAGACCCAATGAGAGGATGGGCTCAGGAGAGTAACAACCTCTAAGGGGGTTGTTCGCCTGCAGTCACAAGAGGAGCGAACTCCTGCCCGTCACTACAGAAAAAGTGGCATGTTTGACCGCCCAGCACATCGGCCCCCAGAAAGATAACATAACTGTAGACGGGAGATCTCCATGATGGGGAGCCAAACTATAAACATATAAAAAAGCTGTAACCATATATGAGGACAAAGCACAAACCAAATGGCTAACATAATAAACCATAACTTAGAAACCTTGATGCTGCCTGAAAAATGGTGAGGGAAGGATGGGGAGGAGGAAGGGTAGGGGAGGGAGAGAGGGCGATGCAGGGGGGGGAGGCAGAGGGGGGGACAGTATGCATACGGAGCTACATGACAAAAATGAGCTACAATATATAAGTACCAAAACAAAGAGGAGAAAAAATACAAAAAATGAGAACAGAGTTCTCGCTACAGCAATTCTATAATATTCCACTATGTTTGCCCACCCCGCACCCCCCTCATGCAATGGAATAAACCAGGAAGCTATAAAGAAATAAATAATAAAAAAAAATAATAAAAAATAATAATAAAAATTATAATAAAAATAAAAAATAAGGAATAAGGGGGAAAAACAAAAATTAAGGAATACTTAAAGGGATAATGTCCCGCAGCCAGCGTGGGTAGAGCAGGGTGGACAGTTTGTGTAAAGCACAATCCAGAGATTGTCCTTAAAAAAAAACCTAAGGGAGAGAAAGAGATGTTAATGGCAAAAAACAAAACTTGGCTGGAATAGTGAATAGCACTATACAGACGAGGGGAAAAACCCCTAAGTTAGGATGCAATGATCTCAGAGAGATGAGTGGGGGAAACAAAGTCATCTCAGGGGGCGAGAGTCTCGATGTCTCTTTGGTTGCTGTTTGTTCCACAGTGGAGTAATAGGGCTGCCTGTGGGAGGCCTCTTTGAGGAGCCAGGACGAAGAGATGGATCCTGGGGGGTAATTCTTGATTGATAAATCCGAGTCGTAGCAACAGCTGTTCACCATCCCTAAAGCTTGAGAAGCTGTGCGATTTGTCTTTGTAGTCGAATTGGAGGCGAAATGGAAAGGACCACCTATATTTGATGGATTTCTGTATGAGGACCCCTAAAAGGGGTTTCAGGGACCTCCTCTTCTGGATCGTGGTAGGAGAGATATCGGCGAAGATCTGTAGTTTGTTACCTTGGAAGTTGAGGTCATCAAGATTACGGGATCTCCGCATAACTTCCTCTTTTACACTGTAGTAGTGGGGTTTAACCACAACATCCCTCGGGAGCCCATCTTGGCGGGGAGGCTGGAGTGCCCTGTGGGCCCTGTCCAGCTCGAGCTTGTGGTCTGGGATGTCGGGAATAACGGTTTTAATGAAAAGTTTCACTGTTTCAGGAATATTAGTGACACTCTCGGGTATTCCCCTAATACGGAAATTATATCTCCTGCTGCGATTTTCCAAC
Source organism: Rana kukunoris (assembly GCA_029574335.1). NCBI lineage: Eukaryota > Metazoa > Chordata > Amphibia > Anura > Ranidae > Rana > Rana kukunoris. The sequence continues at coordinate 35,918 of JAJQKJ010000795.1, forward strand.
TCATCAATTTTAGCGAGTGCGACTTCAAGTTGGTCCTGCAGCATCTGTATGCAGTTAGTGTTTTGGTTAGTGCGGGCTATAGTATTGTCCACTGCTTGTTCAATGGCTTCAATGCGAGCCCCAATGTTTTGCAGGTCTGCCTTAATAGAGGATGTGATCTGCGCTGCTGTTTGTGTCAGACATGCTGCTAGCATGTCTGAGAAGCAATTGAGGAGTTGAGCCATGTCAGAATGGGGGGGCTGCAGGATGGGGGAAGGCATCTGGAAGCCAGCGTGGTTCATGGGGGATTGCAGCATGGGGGTATTCATCATGTTCGCCATTGTGCGGCTAAGGAGCGACTCAGTGGAGGCTGGTGAGGCTAAATGGGGTGGAGCAGTACTCACTGGTGTTGCCAGCAGGGGTATAGCAGGCTGGATCGGGGACGCAGGGTCTGTAATTGTGGTAAGGTCCGCCGTGTCACCGCAAGGAGAGGTTGCGCCCGCCATCTTGGAGGCTGAGGGGGCTGCTAGGCCAAAGTCCAGCTGCCGGCTGATTCCCCGCTTGTCACCGGGGCCAGACATCCAGGAACGTGCACCGTACCTTCCGCTCCCCTATAGGGCCGTCCTCGGCTCGGTTCTCCCACCCGTTCGTGTGCTAAGAGCCGCGTTTTGCTGGGGTGGCTAGGAGCTCCCGGTCAGTGCGTCTTCCCGGAAGTCCCGCGCATGCGCACTCCAAACCATGTCTTTATGGAGTTTTGTGCATAGGAGCACAGTGATTCTGGGAACAGTAAAGAGTCTGTCCAATATTTTTACCCCAAGGTTGGAAGAGCACAATTTTCTAAAATGTCTTTGTATGATGTAGCATTAACAGTACCCTTCACTGAAAAAACAACCCAATCAGTTACAGGGGTGTCCACAGGTTTTTTTTCTCAGACAATCGGTGCTGGAACTCCCCCTTTCCGAGTCACCCCTTTTCTCCGCCCCTACCCACCTCCCAGTACCGTCTCTTTGAAGCCTTGTACACATGATCGGAATTTTTCAGAAGAAAAAAAGTCAAACAGACTTTTCCATTGGAAATTCTGATCGTGTGTATGCCCCAGCAGACTTTTTCCATCTGAAATTCTGAGGAATTCCATCAGAGTTTAGATAGAGAACATGTTCTCCAGTGGAATTCCGTCAGAATTCTGATGTGATTTTGGCCGGGCAAAAGTCCGACCGTGTGTATGGGGCTTTAGACAATATGGGACCAATTATCATTTTGTGGTGCTAAGTAATTTGTTTGGAATTTGGTAATGATATCAAGAAAAGCAGTAAAATAGATCCCCAGCAGCCAGCAACAATAGATCCCCCTAACAACAATGGACCACCCACAACAAAATTTCCCCACCAGCAACAATAGACTCCCCGGCAGCATCAACAGATCTCCGCACAGCCAGCATTAATGGACTCTCTGGCTGCCATCAACAATAGACCCTTTCCCCAACAGTAGATCTCTTTCAGCAACAACTGACCCCCCAGCAACAATGGTTTCCCCACCAGCAACAATAGACCTTTCCAGCAACTATAGACCCCCCCATGCAAAAATAGACCCCCAGCAGTAAGTATCAATACCCTGCAGCACACCTCAGCACCCCTTTCCATTACATACAGTCAGTCTAGGAGGTGCCGGAGCTGCGCTCCCCTGTGTTCCCACTGAAAAAAAGCCCTGGGTGTCCACAATGGACAAGCAGTATAGATGCATTTATGAAACCTGTTTTTATTTTGACTTCAGTTTTTTAAGATGAAAAACAATTTTAATTCTGAGAGCCTCTGTCCTTATTCCATACACCAGAGGATTTAAAGTTACAGAAATAATTGGAAACAACCACATGGGTAATAATTGAGGGTGAACCATTTCCTAATCTGTACCTGAAAATGACAAAAAGACTGGTAATCTCAAAAGTAGAAAAGGTGACAATGTGCGTGACCAATGTTTGGGTGGCTTTTTGATAGGCTTCTGAGGACATTTTGACACAGACAAGAAGCGTACATATGTAGCAGTATATTGCTAACAAAACACAGCCACCAACTACAGTCACTGTCCAAGTTGTTCCAAATATGTTATTGATGGGTATGTCTCCACAGGCCAGGCGGAGAAGGGACATGGTCTCACAATACACATTAAAAATATACACATCACACATTGTCAGCCTGGCAGCCAAGATCACAACTAAACTTATACTGACATAAACAAAAATGAATATCGCAAGTGATGCCGCGTACACACGATCACTTTTTGTGATATAAAAAACGTTGTTTTATCTCACGAAACAAAACAACGTTTTTCAAACTTAATTTTAAAAAACGATGTTGCCTACACACCATCGTTTTCTGAAAATGCTCTTGCAAAGCGCGGTTACGTAAGACACTTTCGACGGCACTCTGTTCCATTGAAGCTCCCGTCTCATAACTTGCTTCTGAGCATGCGCGGGTTTAAAAACGTCGTTGTAAACGTCGTTTTGCCCACACACGATCATTTTTTGTGAAACAAAAGACGACATTCTGAAAAACGACATGAAAAATTCAAGCATGTTCGAATTTTTTTTTTTGGTCGTTTTTTTTTTAAGACATAAAACGACGTTTTGCTCACACACGATCATGTTAAATGACGTTTTTTAAAACGTCGTTTTATTTCATCACAAAAATGACCGTGTGCATAAGAGTTTGAAAGCTCTATTGTTTGTCATCAAAGTTGGGTATCTCAAGGGGTTATCAACAGCCAGATATCGATCATAGGCCATAACCGTGAAAGTCATAACTTCAACAGTGCCAAAACTTTGATAGAAGAATGCTTGGATGAGGCATCCCGGTATAGGAATGTCTCTAAATCTAAAAAAACAATCTAAATCTAAAAAACAAGTCAACCCCCAACTTTGGGAGAACTGAAGAGCCCCCAAACATCACATTGGCCACCAGATTACATATGAAAATGTACATGGGTTCATGGAGGCTTGATTCTGACCAGACAACATAGATAATCAGGAAAGACAATATCATTGTGATGGCATAAATAACAATAGCAATTGTAGCATACAGATATCGGAGATTTTCCATTTCAACAACACCAGGAGGACAAGATGGGTGATTGTTCTTGATGTGTTTTCCATAGTTTTAGAAATTTGAAAAATACTTGGACTTTTTGGTATTATCTTAAGGAGATCCAAATCCAAATGTAAGATGCTTGTAACACTTGATTGCTTTAGTATTAATTGAACTCAATGCAGTTCTAGTATCAGCTAAAACAAGTCCTATGTTCCCATTTGGCAGGCTTTTAAAGTGAGCAGAAGCTGAACTGGGATTTGTCTAAGTGTATACATGGCAAGTAAACAATGAAGCATGGCCGTTTTTAATGAGGAACTTTGATAATGACATCCGAATGGGAAGCTGCTATTGTTGCTCATTATTTTTTTTAGGTTGTAGATGAATTATTATAGTCTTGAAAGTACAATATTTTGTTAAAGTAGATGAAGAAAGACAAGATATATATTTACAAAGCATCAGGATCTGTAAATTGTAACTGAATTAAAAGAAATGTATAGAAAGTCTAAAGCTTGGCCCTATAAAGATATGAGGGCGCAACACTTTTTCTTGAAAGGTGCCCCCCTGTTTTATGACAACCTGGTTGATATTTCACTAACCAAATCCTTCCCCTTCTAGACATTTAGACAGATACGGTTTCCTGTCCACACAAGCACCACAATCAACATGGACAAGACAGCTCACAACATTTGAATCCCTGTGTACAAGAAAAATGCCACAAAGGCATTTAATATCCCTCATTTACACAATGTTACTGGAAGAGCCTAACTTTCCCAGATATCCCGCATGCACCCCATGGGGTAGGGAACTTTAGACTTCCTTATCTGATGAGGAGTGGGAAACTATACACGAATATGCACACAAGGGCTCCATGAACGTAGCTATTCAAGAAAACTGTTATAAAATCGAAACACAGGGGTACAGAACTCCATCCCTACTCCACAAATTCTCACCATCCATACCTAACACGTGCTGAAGGTGTAGTAAAGCAGAAGGCACTATGCTCTACATCTGGAGGAACTGTGACTCCATCCAGCCTTTTTGGAAAAAGGTACATTATATTATTTCACATGTCACACTGTATACCTTGAATTATACCCCAGCACAATATTTATTGCATTATACAACATTGTCTAAAAGGGCTTATTATAAATCCTTAGCTATGCACATGGTGAATGCAGCAAGACTTTGTGTTCCGATACACTGGCGATCTAATACCCCATCATCTATTAAGCCCCGTACACACGGCCGAGGTTCTCGGCAGAAACCAGCGAGAACCTCGCTGGGAGCAACATTCTGCCGAGAAACTCGGCCGTGTGTACGCTCTCGGCCAACGCCCCGCCCGTCGGGAAACCCGTCGAGCAAATAGAGAACAGGTTCTCTATTTGCTCGACGGCCCATCGGGATGAATGGCTGGTTGCCTTTCCCGACGGGCGGGTCGCCGATTCTGACGGCCGGCAGAGAACCTCGACGGGCGGAACCTGTTCTCTATTTACTCGACGGGTTTCCCGACGGGCGGGGCTCGCCGAGAGCGTACACATGGCCGAGGTTCTAGGCAGAATGCGGCTCCCAGCGAGGTTCTCGCTGGTGTCTGCCGAGAACCTCGGCCGTGTGTACGGGGCTATTCATATCTCCCAAGAGCGGATACAAAAATTCACGGAAACATGGGCATGCTGGACCCACTTTAAAACGACTGGTCATTTCCAAATTGTCAATTCCTAGACAAGGTGTCGATTCATCCACTACACATATACTTTACAATAACCTGATCAAAAAGGATAAGGCTGGAGGGCGGTCGGAGCAGGGGCGGCGGAGCTAAGTCATCATTTTAACTTGGTCAGTCCATACCCCGCAGACTCCTCTTTCCTGTGTCCCTCCTTCCCTTCCCTTCCCTTTCCTTTTCTTTTCCTGTTGTTTCTCTCTCTCCTACCCCCCCCCCTTTTTTTTTTTTTTCATTTGTTTTTCGTTCTTTCTTCTTTCTCTCCTCCAACTCTCTCTCCCTCTCTCTCCCTCTTTTCAGCCTTTGTGCAAAATCTATTTCCTTTCTCATCTCTTCTCATTTTCAAAGTCGGGCTCCTGAAATTATTGACGTACCAGGCATAGCAGGGTTGTTGCTTATACAGGGAGTGCAGAATTATTAGGCAAATTAGTATTTTGACCACATCATCCTCTTTATGCACCCAGTTGTCTTACTCCAAGCTGTATAGGCTCGAAAGCCTACTACCAATTAAGCATATTAGGTAATGTGCATCTCTGTAATGAGAAGGGGTGTGGTCTAATGACATCAACACCCTATATCAGGTGTGCATAATTATTAGGCAACTTCCTTTCCTTTGGCAAAATGGGTCAAAAGAAGGACTTGACAGGCTCAGAAAAGTCAAAAATAGTGAGATATCTTGCAGAGGGATGCACACAAGCACTCTTAAAATTGCAAAGCTTCTGAAGCGTGATCATCGAACAATCAAGCGTTTCATTCAAAATAGTCAACAGGGTCGCAAGAAGCGTGTGGAAAAACCAAGGCCTTCTCAAAATAACTGCCCATGAACTGAGAAAAGTCAAGTGTGCAGCTGCCAAGATGCCACTTGCCACCAGTTTGGCCATATTTCAGAGCTGCAACATCACTGGAGTGGCCAAAAGCAAAAGGTGTGCAATACTCAGAGACATGGCCAAGGTAAGAAAGGCTGAAAGACGACCACCACTGAACAAGACACACAAGCTGAAACGTCAAGACTGGGCCAAGAAATATCTCAAGACTGATTTTTCTAAGGTTTTATGGACTGATGAAATGAGAGTGAGTCTTGATGGGCCAGATGGATGGGCCCGTGGCTGGATTGGTAAAGGGCAGAGAGCTCCAGTCCGACTCAGACGCCAGCAAGGTGGAGGTGGAGTACTGGTTTGGGCTGGTATCATCAAAGATGAGCTTGTGGGGGCCTTTTCGGGTTGAGGATGGAGTCAAGCTCAACTCCCAGTCCTACTGCTAGTTTCTGGAAGACACCTTCTTCAAGCAGTGGTACAGGAAGAAGTCTGCATCCTTCAAGAAAAACATGATTTTCATGCAGGACAATGCTCCATCACACGCGTCCAAGTACTCCACAGCGTGGCTGGCAAGAAAGGGTATAAAAGAAGAAAAACTAATGACATGGCCTCCTTGTTCACCTGATCTGAACCCCATTAAGAACCTGTGGTCCATCATCAAATGTGAGATTTACAAGGAGGGAAAACAGTACACCTCTCTGAACAGTGTCTGGGAGGCTGTGGTTGCTGCTGCACGCAATGTTCAATAAAACATTTATGGAAAAAAAAGGAAAGTCTAAAGTTGGCCATAGATGAGTAGAGTTTCAAATGAAAATTCTTAGGAAAAGATTCCAAGAAGCAGAAAATAAACTTTTTCTCAAACAAAGTGTATGGGCCAGATTCAGATACAAGTTACGACGGTGTATCTCCAGATACGCCGTCGTAACTCTGAGTGAGCGGCGTCGTATCTATGCGCCTGATTCTTAGAATCAGTTACGCATAGATTTGTCTTAGATCCGACCGGCGTAAGTCTCTTACGCCGTCGTATCTTAGTTGCATATTTACGCGTCGAATATGCAAATGAGCTAGATACGGCGATTCACGAACGTACTTGTGGCCGGTCATTTTTTTTACGTCGTTTGCGTAAGCGTAAGTCCGGCGTAAAGTTACCCCTGCTACATGAGGCGTACGTAATGTTAAGTATGGACGTCGGGACAGCGTAGAATTTTCCGTCGTTTGCATAAAACGTTCACTAATAGGGCTTTGCGTAAGTTACGTTCACGTCGAAACCAATGAGTATTTGCGGCATAATTTTGAGCATGCGCACTGTGATATGTCCACGGCCGGCGCATGTGCAGTTCGTTAGGCGCGTCATTTACTTGGGGTCACGGTTAATTTCAATACAACACGCCCCCTACCTGCCTAATTTGAATTACGCGCACTTACGCCGGCACATTTACGCTACGCCGCTGCAACATACGGAGCAACTGCTTTGTGAATACAGCACTTGCCTGTAAAAGTTGCTCAAGCGTAGTATAAATAGGATACGCTACGCCCACACAAAGATACGCTCTTCTACCTGAATTTAGCCCCATGTTTTTTATTTTTTTTATTTGGTAAAGTCCATTCATTCCCAAATTAAATGTTAACATATGTTGAATGATATTTGGATGCTTTAAGAATTTTTGTACAAATTTTCCTAAGATTTCTCTTAAGAATTTTTGTTGGAAATTCTATCCATCTGTTGCCAGCTTAAAATGCAGTTCAGTTATGACAATAATGAACTACAATTTGGATAAATAATTACATTTGCCCCTCCGAGCCAAGGTTTTTGTGAAAGGGTTTTTTTTGTTCTTAGAAAACCCAGGCTGCCCCTTGGAGTTTGGGCCCCTCTATGGTTCTAAACTGTAAAAAAGTCGCACACATGTGGTATCCCTAAAAGCAGGAGGAATAGCAGAATGTGTCTTGTAATTGTAAGTATGCCTATGCTGCGTGTGAGAAATAACTTAAAATAACGTAAAAAACACACATTTTATTCAATTTCTTAATTCTACTAAAAATTGTGATAAAAATATTTCAAATTTTTTAAAAAAAACTCAAGATGCCTCTTACTAAATACCTTGGCCCAGATTCAGATAGAATTAGACTATCGTAGAGTATCAGAAATACACTACGCCGCCGTTTTTTACCTGGCTCTACGTGAAATCCAGGTAGATTTTGTCCAGTAAACGACGGCGGCGTAGTGTATTTCTCCCGTCGCAATCCATCTGCGCGAGTAGGGGGCGTGAATCATTTAAAATAGGCGCGTTCCCGCGGCGATCGAACTGCGCATGCTCCGTTCGCAAATTTCCCGCCGTGCATTGCGCGAAATCACGTCGTTACGTAATTTTTTCTTGAGTAGCGTCGTTTACGGAGATTCCTATTCCCGAACGAGTTACGTAAAAAAAAATAAAAAAAATTTAAATTCGACGCGGGAACGACGGCCATACTTAACATGGGCTACGCACCGTTAGACCAGCAAAAAGCTGGTCTAACAGTACGTATAAAAAAATTGACGAAAGCGATTGCGAAGACCGCTCGTATCTTCGTGGATCGCCGTAAAAACTCATTTGCATATCCCGACGCATGAAAACGACGCAAACTCCTCCCAGCGGCCGCAAAAATATTGCAGCGTAGATCCGAAGGCTTACGAAGACGTAAGCCTCTCGGATCGAAGCCCGAAGCCGCCGTATCATGGTTTGAGGATTAAAACTAGTGATACGGCGCGCGAAATTTGAAATTACTCCTGTCTAACACCAGTTAGACAGGCGTAATTGCTCTGTGAATCTGGGCCCTTATATTTGTAAAACCTTTTTACACATATGACCAGTAAAAAAGCGAAATCATAGCACAGTGCCAACATAAAAGACGACAAAGGGGGGATGGTTACGAATGATACAGAAAAGGCAACTGTACTAAATGCTTTCTTATCATTAGCAGTAATCAGCATGGGTTTATCAAGAGTCATTCCTGCCAGACCAATCTGTTAACATTCTACAAGGAAGTGAGTTGCCATCTAGATAGAGTTAGGCCGCGTACACACGACCGATTTTCTCGGCAGAATCCAGCAAGAACCTCGATGGGAGACGTATTCTGCCGAGGAAACCGGTCGCCGTGTACACTTTTCGCCGAGCAACCCGCCAAAGAACTCGTCGAGCCAAAAAGAGAGCAGGTTCTCTATTTCCTCGTTGTTCAATGGGAAAATTTGGCTCGCCGAACTAGGAATTAGATGGGCAGAACGATGAGTTTCCCCCGACGAGTTTCTCGGTCGTGTGTACGCCGCCGAAGGCCTGTGGATGTGGTGTATCTGAATTTTGCAAAAGCATTCAATACAGTTCCCTATAAATGCTTAAACTACAAACTGAAATCTGTGGACCATAGAGTTTGTTCTTGGATAGAAAACTGGTTACAGGGGCACGTCCAAAGGGTGGTGATAAATAACGTGTACTCAGACTGGTCTGGGTGGTCCCTCCTTTACACTTCAAAGTATTCAGATCGCCGAAAACGGCGATTCTGAATACTGTGTAATTTTTTGAATCCGGCGCCATTGGCAGCCGAGAAACCCGGAAGTGACGTCATGACGTCGCTTCCACGTTTACATTTTATAGACTGAATGAAAGCCGTTTGCGGCTTTCATTCAGTCTGCGCCGGGACACAGGAGGCGCCGGATCGAGGATCGGGTCTCCCGGTGGGACGGGCGGCCCGGTCAGAGCGGCGGGAGGAGGGATGTCCCCTCCCGCTCCTCCGGCATAACAACCGAGCGGCTTTTAGCTGCATCGGTTGTTATGTCAGGCTAGCCAATCGCCTGCTTGACACAACAGTACCAGGATGATGCCTGCAGCTGTATAACCCCTGAAAGCAGAGGACGCATATATGTGTACGCTCGGCGCGAAGGGGATAAAATAATGGGCTGGGCAACTACATGGCAAATTTGTTTTAATTTGGAGAAATGTAAAGCAATGCACCTGGGGGCTAAACACAAAAATGCAAACTACTCACAAGTAGGGATGGATGAAGTTTGGGCCAAACTTTCATTGTTCAGTCGTTTGAAGCAAACAACCAAACGACCTTAATTAATTTGCTGCGCTGAACAGTGCATTGCAAGCCCTGATTGGCTGAAACAGTGAGAGCTTCAGCCAATCAGGGCACAGAGCACTGTCAGAGTCATGATTGGACACTGTCATCATGACTTTATCCAAATATGGCTCATTCCTGCCCCACAGTATAAAAGTATCCTTTCAATGGCAGCCATTTTCAGTGTGATTTCAGCACGGAGAGAGATAGAACAAGGCTCTGTTCAATGCTATTAGTTAGGTAGTGTGTTATACTGTGCTATTTTGCTTCAGTTGTCAGTGTAGAATATCGTGCCTCATACACACAATCAGTTTTTCCGACAGGAAAACCATGTTTTGTTTTTTTTTTTCAGCAGGAAAACGGTTGAAATTTGTCTTGCATACACACGGTCACACTAAGCTTGTCTGAAATTCCGAACGTCGAGAACGCGGTGACGTAGAACACGCACGACCAACTGAGATCAATGAAGTTCAATAGGCAGTTCAGCTCTTCTGCTTGATTCTGAGCATGCACGTTTTATTTTTTGCGTCGTATTTGCATACAGACTGCCGCGATTCGCGATAGGAATTTTTCCTGTCGTGAAAATTGAGATCCTGGTCTGTATCTTTTCCTGGCAGGAAAACTAAAAAGAAATAGTGTAATGGAGCATACTCACGGTCGGAATTCCTGACAAAAAACTCACATCGTACTTTTCTTATCGGGAAAACTGATCGTGAGTACGAGGCATTTGTTTAGTGTCAGTCTAGGGCAGGGGCAGATCCAGAGTCTAGTCAGGGGAGGGGCACTACCAAAAAAATAGGATTTTTTAATACAGCTTACCTGTAAAATCCTTTTCTTGGGAATACATCACGGGACACAAAGCCTTTAATTACTTAATGGGTTATGTAGTCACCACAGGTGATTGGACACTGGTAAACCCAAGTAAAATTGAGTTCCTCCCCTATATAACCCCTCCCAAATGGAGAGTACATCAGTTTTTGTAGCAAAGCAATAAGTGTCCCACGTTTAACTCTGAAGAGGGGCAGGAGCTCTGTGTCCCGTGATGTATTCACAAGAAAAGATTTTACAGGTAAGCTGTATTAAAAAATCCTATTTTCTTGCTCATACATCATGGGACACAGAGCCTTAATTACTTAATGCTATGTCTCAAAGCAATGCAAAAATTGAGGGGAGGGAGACACAGATCAGAATAAGACCGCCACCGAGCCAGAGGATCTCTACTGCTGACTGCAGTACATTACACCCGAAGGCGGCATCCTCGTACCCTCTCAAATCTACCTGGTAGAATTTAGTAAATGTATGGACCAAAGACCAAGTAGCAGCCTTACAGATCTAAGCCATGGAGTACTGGTGATGCACTGCCCATAAAGCACCCACTGCTCTAGTCGAGTGCGCTTTCACCTGAAAAGGAGGAATCTTCTTTCCTAAACCATAGACCGTGAATAATAAATTTTCAAATCCAACTTGCAGTAGTGGACTTTGACGCTGCTTGGCCCTTCCTTGGGCCTTGTGGTAGAATACACAGACAATCAGTCTTTTGTATCTGAGCCGTAGCTTGCAGATAAACTTTCACCGCTCTTACAACATCTAGAGAGTGTGGACTCTCTTCCTCCGCAGACTGCGGATCTGAAAAAAAACCACAGTAGGACTATATCTTGATTCAGATGAAATCCTGAAACCACCTTAGGTAAGAAAGTCGGGTGAGAATGCAGCACCACCCTGTCATCATGAAATATCGTATACAGTTCTTTACACGAACTAGCCACCAATTCCAATACCCTCCTTGCTGAGGATATGGCTACGAGAAAAAAATGTTTCTTTTGTCAAAAGACTTAAAGAAGCATGGTGTATCGGTTCAAAAGGAAGCTTCTGTAAAACAGACAATACCAAATTCAAATCCCATCAAGGCGGGCAAGTTGAGCTAACCTTCAGGTTTACCAAGGGTTCCATTAAGGAAACCTCATACCTGGACCTGTAGAAGACTCTGCCAGTAACTTTTTTCGTGCCACAGTTGCATTAGTACACCAAAGCCTGGATCCCAGAGCCCAGACCTCCACAGAGAGACATTACAGGCAAACCTTGTTTCTTCTTTACACAAGGCCCGGATACTACCCATCTTAGGCTTTTGATATCGGCCCGAGGTATGGATCCGGTTATAGCTCCTGGATCCCGCAGAAAGACCATCAAAAGAGTTTCTTAGCACATGTTGAATGTGAGGTTGCGATAATAGTAGAAATTCTTCCTTCTAATCCATCCAAAGCAACTTTTAAAGCATCCTTAGTGACGTATACAGGAACTGCCATAGGAAAAGCTGCAGAACCAGACATGGGTTCATCCTGTGAGGCTGCTATCAGGCTGACAGAGGGGGGTGGTAAACTGCAGGCAAGCTCAGAATCCTTAGCCATAAGCGGGGATTTTCTGATTCCTCTTTTACTAGCCCTTGAACTTCTTCTTGGGGACATAGTCCTTACTGCAAAGCAAAGGTTATAAACCCCCCGAGTTTTGTCACTTTCCACACCACCTGCCACCAGATGCAGCTTGTCACTTGCCACGTCACCTGCCACACGTTGCAGATTGTCACTTGCCACGTCACCTGCCACAAGTTGCAGATTGTCACTTGCCACGTCACCCGCCACATGTTGCGGATTGTCATTTGCTACGTCACCTGCCACAAGTTGCGGATTGTCACTTGCCACGTCACCCGCCACATGTTGCAGGTTGTCACTTGCTACATCACCTGCCACATGTTGTAGGTTGTCACTTGCAATCTGCTGTACTACAATGGCAGGTTCCCAGTCGCTACTACTTTTCACAAAAGACCGTTCCATCTTTCTACCATCACGTGGAAGGGAATGTTCTGGCAAATCCACCTTACTGCTGACACGTGGTCCAGAACGCATGGGCAGGGAGGATATATTTTGTTCAAAGCACACTGGGTAATGCTGCTTGCAATTTCAAAAGGATGCAGGGCAGGGCTTGGTGCTGCAGCTTGTTGTGCCCCCATGTCTCCATACAGCTGGTGGTGATGATGCCAGACCTGTGAGCTCTACCCCTTCCTCCCCCTATGAACATCAGGTACCCCCTAAGCGTTCAAAGGGCTATTTCCAGAATCAGGCTAAAAAGTGCCATGCAATGCTTCAGCTGGTGTGTTTAGGGGACAGGAATCACACTGGAGCAAAGATTCTTGCAGCTCTGCAGGGACAGGCCCAGAGGTGGTTCACACCATGCCAGCTGGAGCCAGGAATGGTGGTGTGCAAAAATAGACAGGGGAAGTTGACACATGTGTCATGCCTCAATTTGGTGTTGCAGTGTTTCCTAAATATGTACCCAGAGTTGTGCTAAAGTTGCATGCAGCAGAGGGCTGTCAACGAATACCTGTGCGAATACAGCAAGATGACAAGCTAAGGCCACCTCTGGGTTTTTTTTTCCTACGCCAATGGCTGATCATTAAGGATGCATGCACTGTATTGTCACTATTTGAGAACGCCACAAGGGTGGTGAGCCGTGACAGTGCATGCATCACTGACACAATCCCTGTTGTGCTCCTGCTGGAGCAGACTCTGCATGGCATTATAGAGAGGGCACTGGAGGCAGAGCAGCAGGAGGAAGAGGAGGATTCCTTTCCTCTCAAGGTCCACTTTATCCAGACACCATCATTCCTATGTCACAGAACACTCAGGAGGAGAGAGGGGAGGAGGATGAGGAGGAGGATTCTGGCACATTCATAGGCTTTGAAGAAGAGGAAGACATGTGCCAATCTGTAAGCAATGGCTTTCCAACCTCAGGACCCTTGGGAGTAGTACGTGGCTGGGAGGAGGAAGTTCCAGATGCTGTCACCAGTATTCCAACAATACAATCAAATGGCCACTGCCCTAACGTTTGACTCCCATTTGCAACAAGGAGAACATTGAAGGCCAACGCATGCAAAACACGACCAAAGAAATTCCGAGCTCAACTTACTGACCAGTAGGGCTGAGCCGAGCACCCCCGCTTTCGGTACGCACCAGAACTGTCAAACGGACCGAACGTTCGCACGAACATTTAGAACCCCATTGAAGTCTATGGGACTCGAACGTTCAAATTCAAAAGTGCTAATTTTAAAGCCTAATATGCAAGTCATTGTAGTAAAACGTCTTTGAGAACCCGGGTCTTTCCCCAGGGAACATGTATCAATGGAAAAAAGTTTTAAAAACGGTTGTTTTTTCAGGAGCAGGACTCCTGAAAAAAATACAGTTTTTAAAACTTTTTTTCCATTGATACATGTTCCCTGGAGCGAGACCCGGGTTCTCAAAGACGTTTTCACAGGCAAACTATAGACACCCAGCAGGTACAATATTTGAAGGATTTTTCTTTTTTTTTTTTTTATTTAAAGTGGTTGTATACCCGCTATTAAAAAATGTTTTTCCCCCACCTGAAAGGCAAAAGGCATAATCAGCTAGTATGCTGATTGGCTGGAGCGGCAATGTCGTCATTCCCGCGCATGCACATGGGAGACTTCAAAGCCATGAAAGATTTTATTAAAACAATAATCGGGAATAGAGATGAGCTGAACACCCCCCTGTTCGGTTCGCACCAGAACCTTCGAATGGACCGAACGTTCGCACAAACTTAAGAACCCTATTGAAGTCTATGGGACTCGAACGTTCAAATTCAAAAGTGCTAATTTTAAAGGCTAATTTGCAAGTTATTGTCGTAAAACGGGTTTGGGGACTCGGGTCTTGTCCCAGGAAACATGTATCAATGCAAATTTTTTTTTTTAAACTGAAGTTTTTTAGGAAGCAGTGATTTTAATAATGCGTAAAGTGAATTTTTTTTTTTTGGAAAAATTACTTTAAATATCGTACCTGCTGGGTGTCTATAGTATGCCTGTGAAGTGGCATGTGTGTAATTTGTCCCTGCACAAAATGACACTACTATAAGAAAAAAGTGATTTAAAACTGCTTGCGGCTTTAATGTAATATATGGTCCCTGCAATATGGATGAAAATCATTGAGAAAAATTGCATGGGTCCCCCCCCCCATGTAATTACCAGCCCCTTTGGCTGGTAATTACCTGGGCCACCCTGGCTTTGGCCAATTATGGCTCTCCGTTTTTTTTTGCAAGCTGTGATTGGCCAAGCATGCGGGTCATAGTGCATGCTTGGCCAATAACTAGCCAGCAATGCACTGTGATGCCGCAGTGAATTATGGGCCGTGACACACCACTCGAATTTGGCGCGAACAGCCCATAACTTTCGTTATTCGAAGCGTTACACAAAGCTCATCCCTAATCTGGAACAATGCAAATCAATGAATGCAGAGCTCTCCTCTGGCAAATGGGAAATCCAAACAGCGATAACAATACTGTGTGAGTACCTTGTGCATGCAGTGGGCTATGTCCCAGCTCTGCGGGACAGTGCTGCGGTAATCAGATTGTACTCCTCATCTGCAATGAGCAGACCCCAGTGGGAGGGATGAGTATCAGGCCAGATGGATGAAGCCAATTGCACAGTTGGAGGTCATCGAGTCTGTGCAGCCACTCGGCCGCAGAAGAAGAGACAAACTGGCCCGCAGTAGTGTGGATCATCAGGAGAAGCGCCCGAGCGTGACTTCATCCACCCGGAGGAACGCTGATCCAGGACGAGGTGTGGAGCGCAGAGGTACACTGGAAAGCAAGCCAGGGGAGAGGTTGCAGAGGTGGTTGCTGTCGTCCTGACAGCGCGTATCAGGGCCATGCCCTGAAACACGCTGTCAGGACGACAGCAACCACCTCTGCAACCTCTCCCCTGGCTTGCTTTCCAGTGTACCTCTGCGCTCCACACCTCGTCCTGGATCAGCGTTCCTCCGGGTGGATGAAGTCACGCTCGGGCGCTTCTCCTGATGATCCACACTACTGCGGGCCGGTTTGTCTCTCCTTCTGCGGCCGAGTGGCTGCACAGACTCGATGTCCCCCAACCCTACAATTGGCTTCATCCATCTGGCCTGATACTCATCCCTCCCACCCGGATCTGCTCAATGCAGACGAGGAGTACAATCTGATCACCCCAGCACCGCCCACATAGCTGGGACATAGCCCACTGCATGCACAAGGTACTCACACGGTATTGTTATCGCTGTTTGGACTTCCCATCTGCCAGAGGAGAGCTCTGCAATTATTGATTTACATTGTTCCAGATTATTGTTTTTAATAAACCCTTTCATGGTTTTAACAGTATTGAGACCATTTTAGACTATTTCCAGCATAGCAGTATTCGTTTTTCTCCCACAGGAGTTTCCATTTAGCGCTTTTTTGCTGTGGCTTTTTTCTGGTGGCTGGTTTTTGGTCAGTAAGTGGGCTTTAAATTTCTTTGGTTTTGTCCATGTACCCCTGAAAATTAATGCTCTGCAAGCTGTGTTCTATCTGTGCTTATTTACCTTTGAGTAGTACTTTAAGTAGTATTTCAGAATAAAGAAGATGACAAGACAAAAATAGTATTTCAACATTTTTATTGATTATGTTGCATACATTTCTGAATTTTGGACCATTTTCTCATTAGGGAGTTGCAATGAAAAGCTTGCCGAAGCATATGTTCTATTGAATCCCAAATGCTTCTACAGGTACAGGCTGTATAGTTCCGATCCTCCACCGCGTTCCACAGCTGGATGAAGTAATTTGCTATTCGCTGTTCCAGAGCGTGGTTGTCTTGGTTTATACAGCCAGTCAACGAATTAGACTGGGCTTGTAAGACATTCTTTATCCTCCTCCATTCTTCCACTTCGTACTGGAGTCCATGGTGGTGGAAATGAAGAAACTTCACGGTTTGGTCAAATACTGCTTTAACTCCGATGGCAGCATCACTGATCTTTGAAGTGTTGCAGAGGCTGATATCGGAAAGATCTGGCAACTGGCACTTATCAATCTTTGGACATTTGCTGCCATAACTGATCTTAGGAAACATCTTGTAAAGTTTAGCGGTGACGGCACGAGTCATTGGTTTGCAACCAATGGGGGCCATACAAAGACCGATACATGGTGTGCAACACAGCACAACTGTGTAAAAGTAGGAAATCATACCGGTCCTCATTATAATCAGATGGTGTCAGCCAAGTTGATCCTTCACTTCTAAGGTTCTTCTAATCATAAGAATGGTTCCTTCTGTTAATATTCCTTTTTTCCCCCTTGAGGTCTCGTACACACGTCCGAGAATCTCGTCAGGAAAAACCCGTAGTTTTCCCTGAGGAGATTCTTAGCAAGAAACTCTTGCCGCCCGAGTGTACTGACTTTCATTTCAAAAGAACCGCGGTTCTCTTGAAAGGAAAGAATGCAGTGACGCCATCGCGTATGACGAGCATGCACTCGTCACATTCGATGCCGTCGCCGCCATCTTACTTCAACCTACCTATGCCGTGGAAGCTACCGCGCATGCGTCAAAGTCATTTTAATTGGTTGGCTTTTAATTTCAGCAATCACACCTCTTTTTACAGTTCCCTCCCAGTGCTCTCCTTTTCATGTTTGTATTACTCCTTTTCACTATACATTGACTGTACTTAAAAAACAGTTCAACCGGTTTGAATGAGCAGAACTAACCCGCTCCTGTTTTAGCTCCTTAGTCTGAAGGATCGGACCTTGTCTTTGCAAAAGTACTATTTACATCAAGACCAGAAGCCAAGCTGACAGTGGGTAGTGCTGTTGGAAGCGCTAAGATCAGCACAGGGGAGGGGCACCTGTCACGTCTTCAGAAATGGGCGTGTTGATGTAAGGTGTAGACGCTATACTACTACGTTCGGTCTGCATGCTAATGCAGTGTAGATACATGTTTAAATGCAAAGTTACAGTATTTGGACACAGGCAGATTGGAATGTTGATGAAAAAAGTGTAGACGCTTTAATACTGCTACGTAGGACGGGCCGAACCCTGTTTATGACTTCACAGGCAGACCTATTTGTTGTAATCAGAAAACCTGTTCAGCCGGTTCACGCTAGAACTGATTACAGGCAGAAAACTGCTCATCCAGAAATTTTACACTTCATTTTCGCTTTTAGTTATATTTCGCCAATGGGAGGAGTGTACAAGGGTGAAAGTGTTGCATTGCTGAGACCTGGGAGGGGGAGTTGGTGTACAAGATGACAGGGTGGAGGTGCTGGCACTGCTGATACCTGGGGAGATGGTGTACAAGATGACAGGGTGGAGGTGCTGCATTGCTGAGACCTTGGAGGTTGGTTTACAAGATGACGGTGTGGAGGTGCTGCCCTGCTGAGACCTGGGGGGGTGGTGTACAAGATGACGGGTGGAGATCCTGCCACTCCTGAGACCTTGGGGGGGGGGTGGTGTACAAGATGACGTGGTGCAGGTGCTGGCACTGCTGAGACCTGGGGGTGGTATACAAGATGACAGGGTAGAGGTGCTGCATTGCTGAGACCTGGGGGTGTGATCAGCACAGGGCCAATCAGTACTGTCCAGCCCCATCTTGCAGCCCCATAGGATAGTCAGTGCAGAATGAAATCTCCTCCTACAAGCTTTGACCCGTGCTCTGCTGGACACTGATCGAAGTCACAAGACTGCTATATACTGCTGATGAAAAAAAGGTATTTAGCAGTTTATATTTACTAAAATAATTGCATTTCCATGTCCTGTGTACTGTGGGAGATCAGAGATAGTGGTTGCAGGGTCCTGGGTTTAGTAACACTTTAATATCAATATGACTCAGCATGGAGCTATTTTGGAAAAGGTTCTTGTACTACTTTGGTGCGATTCCAGTGTGGTTATTTTCTTCATAGAATATACAAACCTTATCAAAATTTTGTTCAAGTTGCATTCAAGTAGCACTACATAATCGCACTGAATGTCAGACCAAAATCGTATCGCAGCAGTGTGAACGTAGCCTAGGGGAGGAGGTCAGGATGTGGGTGCAATAAAACATACCATTTACATGAAGCTCCATTCAACCACCAGACAATTTTCTTGCCCACTGATGATTCCCTCACAAACCCACACTATTTCTTATTGTTGTCATAGCTTTATGCCTCGTACACACGATCGTTTTTCTCGCCAGGAATGTTCAGGCCGAATACTGCCTGTCCAAAGCGTGGTGACGTACACCACCTACAACAGGACTATAAAGGGGAAGTTACGTTCAAATGGTGCCACCCTTTGGGCTGCTTTTGCTGATCCTCGTGTTAGTAAAAGTTTGGTGAGAGACGATTTGCCTGCTTTTCAGTCCGTTACAGCGCGACAAATGTGCTATCTCCATTACGAATGCTAGTTTTACCAGAATGAGCGCTCCCACCTCATACTTGATTCTGAGCATGCGTGTTTTTTTCCCCTCGGAAAATCATACATACGAAAGGTTTTTCCGACAGGAAAAGGTCAGTCGGAAATCCAGACGGAAAAAAAAAAGCTGGTTCTCTTTTTTTTTTGGCAGTTTTCTCGTCGGGAAAACAGCGATGGAGCATACACACGGCCGGGATTCCCGGCCAAAAGCTCTCATGGCAGTTTTCACGACAGGAAAACCGGTCGTGTACACGTCATTAGTGGTTTACCAGTGGTCAAATGGTCCATGATTGATGCTTTGAGCTGGCCTTGGTTTGTTGGATGTCCACCCTGAACTTATGGCCAGGAAGGTCCTTTAAGCCACCTTGTGTTGGGTACTCGCCGTTTGCTTGTACCTGCCGCTGCTTTTGTTGTCAACTGTGTTATCGATTAATTTGCCATTATTGTTGATTTTTTTTAATTTAATAAATCTGAGGCCTTGCCCTCTTAATTAAAACAGTTTAGCATATATTTATTTGGGGCGGGGGATCAGGTAAGGTGTAATATAAGGTTGTTAAGTATTTGGCTTCTCAAATGGGCTGAGGTGTTGCAAAGGTTGCAACTGTTAAATCTAGATAATTCTAATATCACAATCCCATACATATAATGCAAGTGCAATACGTTCATCTATATTAAAACATATTAGTTAGTCTTTTATACCTTATCATATGGTCATGTAAATCCATCCATTGCTTTTTGGAATCATATCTTCACTTTGATCTCTGAACTTGCAGGCCACTGGGTCAATCCTTGCCCAGCTGAACTCCACATTGGTATAGATAAGTTTCCCCCAAAATCTAGGACAATTATATTTCTATTTCACCAACTACTCACAGCGAAACTCAATATCACTAGAGTATGGAAAACTTGGGGGTCGGGACCCCTCCGGGGGTCAAATGACTATTTGCCAGGGGTCACCGAATTCTGAGCTATTCCTGTTACCCTCAGCCTCCCATTCAGTTCATGGCATGAATGGGGGGCAGAGACTAGAGATCAGCTGACTGGTGAGGAATGTGAAGGGGGGGATGGAGGAGACCCTATCTCCTGATTTCGGCATAGGTGTCACTGCTACGAGACACCACAGAGCTGGAGACTAGGGATGAGCTCTGTGTTCAATTCGAACGTATGTGCGACTCGAACATTGCCTGTTCAATCGTTCGACGAAATTCGAACAAAACGGGTCGTTCGCGCAAAATTCGAGTGACCCGCAACGGCCCATAATTCACTGCGGCATTGCGCTCTGATGATTGGCCAAGCATGCTGTATGTCCCGAATGCTTGGCCAATCACAGCGCGCAAAAAACGAAGAGCCATAATTGGCCAAAGCCTGGGTGGCTTTGGCCAATCATGGCTCAGGGCTTTAGCACACGCCCCACACTATAAAAGGCCGTCTGCTGGGCGGCCTCGTGTAGTGTGTTCTGGCTTGTTAATGAGAGCAGTCAGAGAGACAGAGAGATTGTCTTTTTAGATAGCTAGATAGAGCAGGCAGGCTAGCCAGTTTAGCTTAAATTACAGTGTGTAGAGAATATATATACATCCCTAGGAGTTGTACATATATTCATACACTGTATAGCTTAGCTAGATCAGCTATTCCTATTTGTCAGGCAGGAGATTGTGCTAGCTGCAGTGTTCTAACGTGTTGTATTGCCTGTGTGCTGTTTAGTTTACACCTAAACGTACTCGGTGTTACTGCACTTACTGTTCCTGAACAAAATGACATTACTATAAGAAAAAAGTCATTTAAAACTGCTTGCGGCTTGAATGTAATATCTGGTCCCTGCAATATGGATGAAAATCATTGAGAAAAATTGCATGGGTCCCCCCCCAGGTAATTACCAGCCCCTTTGGCTGGTAATTACCTGGGCCACCATGGCTTTGGCCAATTATGGCTCTCCGTTTTTTGCAAGCTGTAATTGGCCAAGCATGCGGGTCATAGTGCATGCTTGGCCAATAATTAGCCAGCAATGCACTGCGATGCCGCAGTGAATTATGGGCCGTGACACACCACTCGAATTTGGCGCGAACAGCCCATAACTTTCGTTATTCGAAGCGTTACACAAAGCTCACCCCTAATCTGGAACAATGTAAATCAATGAATGCAGACCTCTCCTCTGGCAAATGGGAAATCCAAACAGCGATAACAATACTGTGTGAGTACCTTGTGCATGCAGTGGACTATGTCCCAGCTCTGCGGGACAGTGCTGCGGTAATCAGATTGTACTTCTCATCTGCAATGAGCAGACCCCAGTGGGAGGGATGAGTATCAGGCCAGATGGATGAAGCCAATTGTACAGTTGGAGGACATCGAGTCTGTGCAGCCACTCGGCTACAGGAAGAGAGACAAACTGGCCCGCAGTAGTGTGGATCAGCAGGAGAAGCGCCCGAGCGTGACTTCATCCACCCGGAGGAACACTGATCCAGGACGAGGTGTGGAGCGCAGAGGTACACTGGAAAGCAAGCCAGGGGAGAGGTTGCAGAGGTGGTTGCTGTCGTCCTGACAGCGCATTTCAGGGCATGGCCCTGATATGCTCTGTCAGGACGACAGCAACCACCTCTGCAACCTCTCCCCTGGCTTGCTTTCCAGTGTACCTCTGCGCTCCACACCTCGTCCTGGATCAGCGTTCCTCCGGGTGGATGAAGTCACGCTCGGGCGCTGCTCCTGTTGATCCACACTACTGCGGGCCAGTTTGTCTCTCCTTCTGCGGCCGAGTGGCTGCACAGACTCGATGTCCCCCAACCCTACAATTGGCTTCATCCATCTGGCCTGATACTCATCCCTCCCACCCGGATCTGCTCAATGCAGACAATGAGTACAATCTGATCACCCCAGCACCGCCCCGCAGAGCTGGGATATATTGACTGTACTTAAAAACCAGTTCAACCGGTTTGAAAGAGCAGAGCTAACCCAGCTCCTGTTTTAGCTCCTTAGTCTGAAGGATCGGACCTTGTCTTTGCAAAAGTACTATTTACATCAAGACCAGAAGCCAAGCTGGCAGTGGGTAGTGCTGTTGGAACCGCTAAGATCAGCACAGGGGAGGGGCACCTGTCACGTCTTCAGAAATGGGCGTGTTGATGTAAGGTGTAGACGCTATACTACTACGTTCGGTCTGCATGCTAATGCAGTGTAGATACGTGTTGAAATGCAAAGTTACAGTATTTGGACACAGGCAGATTGGAATGTTGATGAAAAAAGTGTAGACGCTTTATTACTGCTACGTAGGACGGGCTGAACCCTGTTTATGACTTCACAGGCAGACCTATTTGTTGTAATCAGAAAACCTGTTCAGCCGGTTTCACGCTAGAACTGATTACAGGCAGAAAACTGCTCATCCAGAAATGTTACACTTCATTTTCGCTTTTAGTTATATTTCGCCAATGGGGTGAAGAGTGGACAAGGGTGAAAGTGCTGCAATGCTAAGACCTGGGGGGGCCTGGTGTACAAGATGATGGGGTGGAGGTGCTGTACTGCTGAGACCTTGGAGGTTGGTTTACAAGATGATGGGGTAGAGATTCTGCACTTCTGAGACCCTGGGGGGTGGTGTGCAAGATGACAGTGTGGAGGTGCTGCCCTGCTGAGACCTAGGGAGATGGTGTACAAGATGACGGGGTGGGGGTGCTGCATTGCTGAGACCCTGGGGGGTGGTGTGCAAGATGACGGTGTGGAGGTGCTGCCCTGCTGAGACCTGGGGGGGTGGTGTACAAGATGACAGGTGGAGATCATGCCACTCCTGAGACCTTGGGGGGGGGGGGGTGTACAAGATGACGGGGTGCAGGTGCTGGCACTGCTGAGACCTGGGGGGTGGTATACAAGATGACAGGGTAGAGGTGCTGCATTGCTGAGACCTGGGGGGTGTGATCAGCACAGGGCCAATCAGTACTGTCCAGACAGAGGGTCGGGGTCTTGCAGCCCCATAGGATAGTCAGTGCAGAATGAAATCTCCTCCTACAAGCTTTAACCCGTGCTCTGCTGGACACTGATCGAAGTCACAAGACTGCTATATACTTCTGATGAGAAAAAGGTATTTAGCAGTTTATATTTACTAAAATAATTGCATTTCCATGTCCTGTGTACTGTGGGAGATCAGATATAGTGATTGCAGGGTCCTGGGTTTAGTAACACTTTAATATCAATATGACTCAGCATGGAGCTATTTTGGAAAAAGGTTCTTGTACTACTTTGGTGCGATTCCAGTGTGATTATTTTCCTCATAGAATATACAAACCTTATCAAAGTTGTGTCCAAGTTGCATTCAAGTAGCACTACATAATCGCACTGAATGTCAGACCAAAATCGTATCGCAGCAGTGTGAACGTAGCCTAGGGGAGGAGGTCAGGATGTGGGTGCAATAAAACATACCATTTACATGAAGCTCCATTCAACCACCAGACAATTTTCCTGCCCACTGATGATTCCCTCACAAACCCACACTATTTCTTATTGTTGTCATAGCTTTATGCCTCGTACACACGACCGTTTTTCTCGCCAGGAATGTTCAGGCCGAATACTGCCTGTCCAAAGCGCGGTGAGGTACACCACCTACAACAGGACTATAAAGGGGAAGTTACATTCAAATGGCGCCACCCTTTGGGCTGCTTTTGCTGATCCTCGTGTTAGTAAGTTTGTTGAGAGACGATTTGCCTGCTTTTCAGTCCGTTACAGCGCGACAAATGTGCTATCTCCATTATGAATGCTAGTTTTACCAGAACGAGCGCTCCCGCCTCATACTTGATTCTGAGCATGCGTGTTTTTTTCCCCTCGGAAAATCATACACACGAGAAGTTTTTCCGACAGGAAAAAGTCAGCCGGAAATCCAGGCAAAAAAAAAAAAAGCTGGTTCTCTTTTTTTTTTGGCAGTTTTCTCGTCGGGAAAACAGCGATGGAGCATACACACGGCCGGGATTCCCGGACAAAAGCTCTCATGGCAGTTTTCCCGACGGGAAAAACGGTCGTGTACACGCCATTAGTGGTTTACCAGTGGTCAAATGGTCCATGATTGATGCTTTGAGCTGGCCTTGGTTTGTTGGATGTCCACCCTGAACTTATGGCCAGGAAGGTCCTTTAAGCCACCTTATGTTGGGTACTCGCCATTTGCTTGTACCTGCCACTGCTTTTGTTGTCAACTGTGTTATCAATTTATTTGCCATTATTGTTTTTTTTTTAATTTAATAAATCTGAGGCCTTGCCCTCTTAATTAAAACAGTTTAGCATATATTTATTTGAGGCGGGGTGGGAAACAGGTAAGGTGTAATATAAGGAAGTTAGGTATTTGGCTTCTCAAATGGGCTGAGGTGTTGCAAAGGTTGCAACTGTTAAATCTAGATAATTCTAATATCACAATCCCATACATATAATGCAAGTGCAATACGTTCATTTATATTAAAACATATTAGGTAGTCCTTATACCTTATCATATGGTCATGTAAATCCATCCATTCCTTTTGAAATCATATCTTCACTTTGATCTCTGAACTTGCAGGCCACTGGGTCAATCCTTGCCCAGCTTTAGCTATACTCCACATTGGTATAGATAAGTTTTCCCCAAAATCTAGGACAATAAAATTTCTATTTCACCAACTACTCACAGCGAAACTCAATATCACTAGATTATGGAAAACTCTAACCCAGTGGTTCTCAACCTGGGGGTCGGAACCCCTTCGGGGGTCAAATGACTATTTGCCAGGGGTCACCAAATTCTGGGCTATTCCTGTAACCCTCAGCCACCCATTCAGTTCATGGCATGAATGGGGGGCAGAGACTAGAGATCAGCTGACTGGTGAGGAATGTGAAGGGGGGGCTGGAGGAGACCCCATCTCCTGATTTCGGCATAGGTGTTACTGCTACGATACACCACAGAGCTGGAGACTAGAGATGAGCTCCGCGTTCGAATCGAACGTATGTGCGACTCGAACATTGCCTGTTCGATCGTTCGACGAAACTCGAACAAAACGGGTCGTTCGCGCCAAATTCGAGTGACCCGCAAGGGCCCATAATTCACTGCGGCATTGCGCGCTGATGATTGGCCAAGCATGCTGTATGTCCCGCATGCTTGGCCAATCACTGCGCGCAAAAAACTAAGAGCCATAATTGGCCAAAGCCTGGGTGGCTTTGGCCAATTATGGCTCAGGGCTTTAGCACACGCACCACACTATAAAAGGCCGCCTGCTGGGCAGCCTCGTGTAGTGTGTTCCGGCTTGTTAATGAGAGCAGTCAGAGAGACAGAGAGATTGTCTTTTTAAATAGCTAGATAGAGCAGGCAGGCTAGCCAGTTTAGCTTAAATTACAGTGTGTAGAGAATATATATACATCCCTAGGAGTTGTACATATATTTATACACTGTATAGCTTAGCTAGATCAGCTATTCCTATTTGTCAGGCAGGAGATTGTGCTAGCTGCAGTGTTCTAACATGTTGTATTGCCAGTGTGCTGTTTAGTTTACACCTAAACGTACTCGGTGTTACTGCACTTACTGTCCCTGCACAAAATGACATTACTATAAGAAAAAAGTAATTTAAAACTGCTTGCGGCTTTAATGTAATATCTGGTCCCTGCAATATGGATGAAAGTCATTGAGAAAAATTGCATGGGTTCCCCCCCCCCCAGGTAATTACCAGCCCCTTTGGCTGGCAATTACCTGGGCCACCATGGCTTTGGCCAATTATGGCTCTCCGATTTTTGCAAGCTGTGATTGGCCAAGCATGCGGGTCATGGTGCATGCTTGGCCAAAAAATTAGCCAGCAATGCACTGCGATGCCGCAGTGAATTATGGGCCGTGACACACCACTCGAATTTGGCGCAAACAGCCCATAACTTTCGTTATTCGAAGCGTTACACAAAGCTCATCCCTAATCTGGAACAATGTAAATCAATGAATGCAGAGCTCTCCTCTGGCAAATGGGAAATCCAAACAGCGATAACAATACTGTGTGAGTACCTTGTGCATGCAATGGGCTATGTCCCAGCTCTGCGGGACGGTGCTGCGGTAATCAGATTGTACTCCTCGTCTGCATTGATCAGATCCGGTTGGGAAGGATGAGTATTAGGCCAGATGGATGAAGCCAATTGTACAGTTGGAGGACATCGAGTCTGTGCAGCCACTCAGCCACAGAAGGAGAGACAAACCGCCCCGCAGTAGTGTGGATCAGCAGGAGATGCCCCTGAGCGTGACTTCATCCACCCGGAGAAACGCTGATCCAGGACGAGGTGTGGAGCGCAGAGGTACACTGGAAAGCAAGCCAGGGGAGAGGTTGCAGAGGTGGTTGCTGTCGTCCTGACAGCGCGTATCAGGGCCTGATACGCGCTGTCAGGACGACAGCAACCACCTCTGCAACCTCTCCCCTGGCTTGCTTTCCAGTGTACCTCTGCGCTCCACACCTCGTCCTGGATCAGCGTTCCTCCGGGTGGATGAAGTAACGCTCGGGCGCTTCTCCTGATGATCCACACTACTGCGGGCCGGTTTGTCTCTCCTTCTGCGGCCGAGTGGATGCACAGACTCGATGACCCCAACCCTACAATTGGCTTCATCCATCTGGCCTGATACTCATCCCTCCCACTGGGGTCTGCTCATTTGGTCAGTAAGTGGGCTTTGAATTTCTTTGGTTTTGTCCATGTACCCCTGACAAATAATGCTCTGCAAGCTGTGTTCTATCTGTACTTATTTACCTTTGAGTAGTACTTTATGTAGTATTTCAGAATAAAGAAGATGACAAGACAAAAATAGTATTTCAACATTTTTATTGATTATGTTGCATACATTTCTGAATTTTGGACCATTTTCTCATTAGGGAGTTGCAATGAAAAGCTTGCCGAAGCATATGTTCTATTGAATCCCAAATGCTTCTACAGGTACAGGTTGTATAGTTCCGATCCTTCACCGCGTTCCACAGCTGGATGAAGTAATTTGCTATTCGCTGTTCCAGAGGGTGGTTGTCTTGGTTTATACAACCAGTCAACGAATTAGACTGGGCTTGTAGAACATTCTTTATCCTCCTCCATTCTTCCACTTCGTACTGGAGTCCACGGTGGTGGAAATGAAGAAACTTCACGGTTTGGTCAAATACTGCTTTAACTCCGATGGCAGCATCACTGATCTTTGAAGCGTTGCAGAGGCTGATATCTGAAAGATCTGGCAACTGGCACTTATCAATCTTTGGACATTTGCTGCCATAACTGATCTTAGGAAACATCTTGTAAAGTTTAGCGGTGCCGGCACGAGTCATTGGTTTGCAACCAATGGGGGCCATACAAAGACCGATACATGGTGTGCAACACAGCACAACGGTGTAAAAGTAGGAAATCATACCGGTTCTCATTATAATCAGATGGTGTCAGCCAAGTTGATCCTTCACTTCTAAGGTTCTTCTAATCATAAGAATGGTTCCTTCTGTTAATATTCCTTTTTTCCCCCTTGAGGTCTCGTACACACGTCCGAGAATCTCGTCAGGAAAAACCCGTAGTTTTCCCTGACGAGATTCTTAGCAAGAAACTCTTGCCGCCCGAGTGTACTGACTTTCATTTCAAAAGAACCGCGGTTCTCTTGAAAGGAAAGAACGCAGTGACCCCATCGCGTATGACGAGCATGCACTCGTCACATTCAATGCCGTCGCCGCCATCTTACTTCAACCTACCTATGCCGTGGAAGCTACCGCGCATGCGTCAAAGTCATTTTAATTGGTTGGCTTTTAATTTCAGCAATCACACCTCTTTCTACAGTTCCCTCCCAGTGCTCTCCTTTTCATGTTTGTATTACTCCTTTTCACTATATATTGACTGTACTTAAAAACCAATTCAACTGGTTTGAATGAGCAGAGCTAACCCGCTCCTGTTTTAGCTCCTTAGTCTGAAGGATCGGACCTTGTCTTTGCAAAAGTACTATTTACATCAAGACCAGAAGCCAAGCTGGCAGTGGGTAGTG
Organism: Rana kukunoris; assembly: GCA_029574335.1. NCBI lineage: Eukaryota > Metazoa > Chordata > Amphibia > Anura > Ranidae > Rana > Rana kukunoris. The sequence continues at coordinate 63,779 of JAJQKJ010000795.1, forward strand.
CTGTTGGAAGCGCTAAGATCAGCACAGGGGAGGGGCACCTGTCACGTCTTCAGAAATGGGCGTGTTGATGTAAGGTGTAGACGCTATACTACTACGTTCGGTCTGCATGCTAATGCAGTGTAGATACGTGTTGAAATGCAAAGTTACAGTATTTGGACACAGGCAGATTGGAATGTTGATGAAAAAAGTGTAGACGCTTTATTACTGCTACGTAGGACGGGCTGAACCCTGTTTATGACTTCACAGGCAGACCTATTTGTTGTAATCAGAAAACCTGTTCAGCCGGTTCACGTTAGAACTGATTACAGGCAGAAAACTGCTCATCCAGAAATGTTACACTTCATTTTCGCTTTTAGTTATATTTCGCCAATGGGGTGAAGAGTGGACAAGGGTGAAAGTGCTGCATTGCTAAGACCTGGGGGGGGCCTGGTGTACAAGATGATGGGGTGGAGGTGCTGCACTGCTGAGACCTTGGAGGTTGGTTTACAAGATGATGGGGTAGATATTCTGCACTTCTGAGACCCTGGGGGGTGGTGTGCAAGATGATAGTGTGAAGGTGCTGCATTGCTGAGACCTGGGGAGATGGTGTACAAGATGATGGGTGGAGGTGCTGCATTGCTGAGACCTTGGAGGTTGGTTTACAAGATGACGGGGTAGAGGTGCTGCACTGCTGAGACCCTGGGGGGTGGTGTGCAAGATGACGGGGTGCAGGTGCTGGCACTGCTGAGACCTGGGGGATGGTATACAAGATGACAGGGTAGAGGTGCTGCATTGCTGAGACCTAGGGGTGTGATCAGCACAGGGCCAATCAGTACTGTCCAGACAGAGGGTCGGGGTCTTGCAGCCCCATAGGATAGCAAGTGCAGAATAAATTCTCTTCCTACAAGCTTTAACCCGTGCTCTGCTGGACACTGATCGAAGTCATAAGACTGCTATATACTGCTGATGAGAAAAATGTATTTAGCAGTTTATATTTACTAAAATAATTGCATTTCCATGTCCTGTGTACTGTGGGAGATCGGATATAGTGATTGCAGGGTCCTGGGTTTATTAACACTTTAACCACTTTAGCCCCGGACCATATTGCTGTCCAAAGACCAGAGCACTTTTTGTGATTCGGCACTGCGTCGCTTTAACTGACAATTGCGCGGTCGTGCGACGTGGCTCCCAAACAAAATTGGCGTCCTTTTTTTCCCACAAATAGAGCTTTCTTTTGGTGGTATTTGATCATCTCTGCGGTTTTTATTTTTTGCGCTATAAACAAAAATAGAGCGACTATTTTGAAAAAAATGCAATATTTTTTACATTTTGCTATTATAAATATCACCAAAAAAGATATAAAAAAAACTTTTTTTTTTCCTCAGTTTAGGCCGATACGTATTCTTCTACATATTTTTCGTAAAAAACCCCCGCAATTAGCGTTTATTGATTGGTTGGCGCAAAATTTATAGCGTTTACAAAAAAGGGGGTAGTTTTATGGCATTTTTATTAATATTTTTTTTTTACTAGTAATGGCGGCGATCAGCGTTTTTTTTTTCGGTACTGCGATATTATGGCGGACACATCGGACACTTTTGACACATTTTTGGGACCATTGGCATTTTTAAAGCGATCAATGCTATAAAAATGCATTGGATTACTATAAAAATGCCATTGGCAGTGAAGGGGTTAACACTAGGGGGCGGGGAAGGGGATAAGTGTGTTCCTATTTGTGTTCTAACTGTATGGGGGGGGGGGTGGACTCACTAGGGGGAATCACTGATCTTCCGTTCATACATTGTATGAACGGAAGATCAGCGTTTCCCCCGCTGACAGGAACGAGCGCTGTGTGTTTACACTCACAGCTCTCGTTCCCCGCTCTGTAACGAACGAGCGCGCATGCCCGGCGGCGATCGCGCCCGCCGGGCACGTGCGTGGGACTCGGGGGCGAGCGGGGGTGCGCGCGGGCCGCCAGCGGCGCACACGCGCCCCCTAGCGGCCGCAAAAGTCCCGACGTAGAGCTACGGGCTCTCGCCCAGGAGAGCCGACCTGCCGCCATAGAACCACGGCGGCTGGTCGGCTAGTGGTTAATATCAATATGACTCAGCATGGAGCTATTTTGGAAAAGGTTCTTGTACTACTTTGGTGCGATTCCAGTGTGATTATTTTCCTCATAGAATATACAAACCTTATCAAAGTTGTGTCCAAGTTGCATTCAAGTAGCACTACATAATCGCACTGAATGTCAGACCAAAATCGTATCGCAGCAGTGTGAACGTAGCCTAGGGGAGGAGGTCAGGATGTGGGTGCAATAAAACATACCATTTACATGAAGCTCCATTCAACCACCAGACAATTTTCCTGCCCACTGATGATTCCCTTTCCCACACGATTTTTTATTGTTGTCATAGCTTTATGCCTCGTAAACACGTTTTTCTCGTCAGGAATGTTCAGGCCGAATACTGCCTGTCCAAAGCATGGTGACGTACACCACCTACAACAGGACTATAAAGGGGAAGTTACATTCAAATGGCGCAACCCTTTGGGCTGCTTTTGCTGATCCTCGTGTTAGTAAAGTTTGGTGAGAGACGATTTGCCTGCTTTTCAGTCCGTTACAGCGCGACAAATGTGCTATCTCCATTACGAATGCTAGTTTTACCAGAGCGAGCGCTTCCGCCTCATACTTGATTCTGAGCATGCATGTTTTTTTCCCCTCGGAAAAGCCATACACACAAGAGGTTTTTCCGACAGGAAAAGGTCAGCCGGAAATCCAGACGGGAAAAAAGAAAGCTGGTTCTCTTTTTTTTTTTTCTGGTTTTTTCGTTTTCCCCATCTTCTCGTCTCGATTCCCAGCCAAAACCTCTCATGCCAGTTTTTCCGATGGGAAAACCAGATGTGTACACGTCGTCATTAGTGGTTTACCAGTGGTCAAATGGTCCATGATTGATGCTTTGAGCTGGCCTTGGTTTGTTGGATGTCCACCCTGAACTTTTGGCCAGGAAGGTCCTTTAAGCCACCTTGTGTTGGGTACTCGCCGTTTGCTTGTACCTGCCACTGCTTTTGTTGTCAACTATGTTACCGATTAATTTGCCATTATTGTTGATTTTTTTTTTAATTTAATAAATCTGAGGCCTGGCCCTCTTAATTAAAACAGTTTAGCATATATTTATTTGGGGCGGGGGGTGGGAAACAGGTAAGGTGTAATATAAGGTTGTTAAGTATGTGGCTTCTCAAATGGGCTGAGGTGTTGCAAAGGCTGCAACTGTTAAATCTAGATAATTCTAATATCACAATCCCATACATATAATGCAAGTGTAATACGTTCATCTATATTAAAACATATTAGTTAGTCTTTATACCTTATCATATGGTCATGTAAATCCATCCAATGCTTTTGGAATCATATCTTCACTTTGATCACTGAACTTGCAGGCCACTGGGTCAATCCTTGCCGCGAGCTGAACTCCACATTGGTATAGATAAGTTTCCCCAATCTAGGACAATTATATTTCACCAATACTCACAGCGAAACTCAATATCACTAGATTATGGAAAACTCTAACCCAGTGGTTCTCAACCTGGGGGTAGGGACCCCTTCGGGGGTCAAATGACCATTTGCCAGGGGTCACCGAATTCTGGGCTGTTCCTGTAACCCTCAGCCACCCATTCAGCTCATGGCATGAATGGGGGGCGAGACTAGAGAGCTAAAGATCAGCTGGTGAGGAATGTGAGGTGGGAGGGGCTGGAGAGACCCTATCTCCTGATTTTGGCATAGGTGTCACTGCTACGAGACACCACAGAGCTGGAGACACAGTGAGTAACACTACCTGTGATTATAGTTGTCATTAGAAGTCCCCACTACAGTTCTCAGATCAGCAGATGACCTTGATCAAGAGCACCCCAATTTGGCTAATCAGAACTCCCCCCCCCCCCGCACTACCACTCATCTCATTTTCCCCAACCAAGGAGTAAGAGAAGGAATAAAAAGAGAATACATTGAAGCGATAGGGAAGAGAGGGGGAGGAACAAAAAAAAAGGAAAGAATAAGGGAACAAGACAGAAGGCTAGAGACATGGATGGGGGGGGGGGGGGTGGTTGCAAGAGAAATTAGGATAGAGTGAGATGTAAAGGAAAGAAGGAACAAAATAGTGGTACATTCTAAAATGTACCATAAGGGGTTTTAATACTGTACAAGTGGAAGAGACTCAGGGAGCGCTAAATGTCCGTGGGTTAGGGGTGCAAATTACTTGTCTTGGGTGCCGACACATCCCACGCTACGAAAATTTTACTGTCAGGGGTCCCCACAACTTGAGAAATTTTATCAAGGGGTCACGCCATTAGAAACGTTGATAACCACTGCTCTAACCCAACCCTCCGCCTCCCTGGCGATTAGTGATGCTACTTATCAATGTGAAATGGAGAAGCCTTTTGCCCCTGAAACTCAACCTA
>JAJQKJ010002983.1:0-78632 GCA_029574335.1 Rana kukunoris
ATTGACATGCTAATTAACTACAGCTGACAAGTCAGCAGACGTGTGCTAAATCACAACACACATTATCATCAATAGAAATTCACACAATACAGTGTTAATTAGCATCCACACCATGAAAAGGTCTTATTTACTTTAAAAGCCAGACCAAGGCTCGTTTACATGACAGTAGCAGACTTAATTACCCCTTATCAGCCTATGTTCCACATTGAATGAATCACTGTCCTATTGACCTGTTTGGTTCTTCTAGACATTCTTGAATATTTCAAGATAATCCTGCAATACATTGTGAATTATCATTACTTTTCCCATCTCATATAATCCGAGATATCATTTTTCTCAGTCATCCTATGCCCCTAGTGGACATAGGATGACCCTAGACACAAGAGTCATTGGTGAAGCTGACACAGGAGTACCCACCCCCTTCCAAAGTCTCTGGGTATCACGGACCATTCCGTTACAGTGGTAGTTCCAACTGTGTTATGTCATACAATATTATTGCAAAAGTCTAAAAACGCCAAAGTTCCGCCAAAACACAATAAAGTTCATTTCAGGGGAACAAAAACACAATAAATGACCCCAATTTTCTGGTAAAATATACAGTACACCAACAAAAGTAAGTACACCCCACAGTCACATTTGTGTAAATCTTTTCAATGTGACAACACTGAAGAAATTACACTTTGTATCTACAAATTTGCTGTCCCTTCAAAATAACTCAACACACAGCCATTAATGTCTAAAGCGCTGGCAACAAAAGTGAGTACACCCCTAAGTGAAAATGTCCAAATTGGGCCCGATTAGCCATTTTCCTCTCCCCGGCTGTCATGTGACTCGTTAGTGTTACAAGGTCTCAGGTGTGAATGGGGAGCAGGTGTGTTTAAATTTGTGTTGGTGTTATCGCTCTCACTCTTCTCATACTGGTCACTGGAAGGACAACATGGCCCCTTGTGGCAAAGAACTCTCTGAGGATCTGATATAAAGAATTGTGTCTCTACTAGGGATGAGCTTTGCGTTCGATGCGAACACATGTTCGCATCGAACATTGCCGGTTCAATCGTTCGTCGAAAACGAACAAAACGGGTCGTTCGCGCCAAATTCGAATGACGCGCAACGGCCCATAATTCACTGCGGCGTTGCGCGCTGATGATTGGCCAAGCATGCACCATGACCCTGCATGCTTGGCCAATCACAGCGCCCAAAAAACGAAGAGACCTAATTGGCCAAAGCCTGGGTGCTTTGGCCAATTAGGGCTCAGGGCTTTAGCACACGCCCTACACTATAAAAGGCCGCCTCCCGGGCGGCCTCGTGTAGTGTGTTCCGGCTTGCTTTCAGAGAGAGAAGTCAGACAGACAGTCAGTTAGATAGATAGATAGAGACACAGGAGTAGATTCACATAGATCAGAGGATCTTTTGATCCGCGTGATCTATCTTTTTTACGATCCGCCTGCGCCAGTTTTTGAGGCAAGTGCTGTATTCAGAAAGCACTTGCCTCGTAAGTAGCCCTGGCGGATCGTAAATCCCCAGCGGAATGCAAATTCCGCGGCTAGGGGGAGTTTACTATTTAATCACGCTCGTCCACAAGGCTCCGATCGTACTGCGCATGCGCCGCCGGCTAAATTTCCCAGCGTGCATTGCTTTAAATGACGTCGCAGCAAGACGTCATTGTTTTCGTCGTTAACGCTATTAACGTATTGGCCGTATTCCCGAAGGACGCTTATGTAAACGACGTAAAAAATTCACAACTCGACGCGGGCACGACGGCCATACTTAACATAGGATACGCCGCACTTACCCGCCATATAGCAGGGGTAACGATCCGCCGGAAAAAGCCGAACGCAAACGACGTAAAAAAAAAACGAGACGACGACCGCCGGCATTCGATTCTGAATCGGCAGTTCTCCTATTTGCATATTCGTCGCGTATAATAACTGAAGCGCCCTAGCGGACGGCGGGAGATTGCAGCCTAAGATCCGACAGTGTAACTCACTTACACCTGTCGACTCTAAGGGAGATCTATGCGGAAACCTGATTCGAGGAATCAGCCGCATAGATCCGAGTGTCGGATCACACAGATACGACGGTGTATCAGTAGATACACCGTCGGATCTCTACATGAATCTACCCCACAGTGTATAGATAGATAGATAGATAGAGTAGGAAGGCTAGTAGTCAGTATAGTTGATTTTACAGTGTGTAGAGAATATATATACATCCTTATGAGTTGTACATATATTTATACACTGTATAGCTTAGCTAGATCTGCTATTAGTGTTTGTCAGGCAGTCGATCATACTGCACGTTGCACGTTTGCGGTGTTTTTGGCCATAAAGACAGTCGATCATACTGCACGTTGCACATTTGCTGTGTTGTTTTGCCCATAAAGACAGTCGATCATACCGCAATTTGCACGTTTGCGGTGTTTTTGGCCATAAACACAGTCGATCATACTGCACGTTGCACGTTTGCTGTGTTTTTTTGCCCATAAACACAGTCGATCATACTGCACCTTTGCTGTTTTTGGCCATAAACTCAGTCGATCTTACTATACGTATGCTGTGTTTTTGTCCATAAACGCAGTCCATCATAGTGCACGTTTGCTGGTTTTGCCCATAAACGCAGTTGCTCTTACTGGACAGGTGCTGTTTATTTCTGATTTTGTCCTGTGCAGGCTATTAAAATGTCTGGAAGGACAACAAGAAAGGCAAGCAGAGCGTCACGAGGGCAAAGCAGGCTCTGCATCTAGAGGCAACGCTGGTGGTGGACACGGTGCATCCTCCTCTTCAGCACGTGGACGTGGCCGCTCGTCCTTCTTTTCGGGAGCTGGCCGTGTGTTGAGCCTCAACATGCAGAGAAAATATTGTAGATTGGATGACCAAGCCGTCCTCATCCTCCTCATCCTCTCTCACACAGACTGATCTTAGTTTGTCTGGCAGAGCAGCTGCCAAGGCGTCCTCTTCCCTCTGCACAATGGCATCACACAATCCTTCCCTAGTCCCACCGTGTCCTCCTGAGGAGTCCCCCGAACTGTTTCAACACAGTGTTGGGTTCATGCTGAATGAAGATGCACAGCATTTTGAAGGCTCCGATGATGGAACACAGATAGAGGAAGGCATTGGTGTGAGTCCAGGGAGAGGGGGTGGCCGAGAGGGACAGCAATCTGGCAGTGATGTTCCCCCAGCTGGAGCATACTGCCAGGTTTTTGACAGTGATGAGGAGGGAGGGGATGATGAGGTCACTGACTCTACCTGGGTGCCTGATAGGAGAGAGGAGGAGGAGGACGAGGCACAGGCACATCTCCAAAGAGGCAGGATCCCCTCCAGGGGTCAGCTTAAGGGCACACCAACTGCATTACAGTGCACATCTACGGCGCTTGTGCATGACGCTGCTGTGTCTGACCGGAACAGCAAAAGTTCCTTGGTGTGGGCCTTTTTTTAAACATGTCCACAAGATCGTACCTTTGCTATTTGCAATATATGTTGCAAGCGTATCTCGCGTGGCCAAAACATCAACCGCCTGGGTATACACATGCTTGTCCAGACATATGTCGACCTGCCATGCAGCTCGTTGCCAAGCACACCAGAAAGACCCACACCAAAGACAAAAGCGTACCCCCCCCGTGCCCTTCTGGGACCTCCAACCCCACAAGACCCCCAGTCCTCTCTGAAGCCTGCAGTGAAGGTGTAGAAATAGGTGTGTCACAACCTAGTAGTAGTAGTAGTACATGCGGGCAATCTACTGATAGTACCAGGCAAATTTCCCTGCCCCAGCTGCTGCAGCACCGAAAGAAGTACAATCCCAGCCATCCACATGCCCAGCGGTTGAATGCTATGTAGAGCTGCACGATTAATCGTCAAGAATCGTTATCGTGATCTTTTTCCCGTTGCGATTAGTTTCACAATCTTTGACATGAAAATAATTTTCTCTCTGCTCTCAGCCAAAAGTCAAAGTCTGGGCAATCTGCCAAGTTTTGAAAACATTGTATCTCTTCAAAAGGAATACACTTCTGTATGTAAATTAGTAATTTTTAACCACTTAAAACCTTTTCTGACAGCTCTTTTCAAGTTAAAATCATTATTTTGTTTTGCTAGGAAATTACTTAGAACCCCCAAAGATTATATAACTTTTTAGTAAAGACCCTAGAGAATAAAATGGCGGTTGTTGCAATATTTTATGTTGCACTGTATTTGCGCAGCAGTCTTTTTAAATGCATTTTTTTGGGGAAAAATTACTTTCATGAATTAAAAAATAAAAAAAAAATAGCCAGTAAAGTTAGCCCATTTAAAAAATGTTTTCGTATAAATGTAAAAGATTTTACGCCGTGAGAATCGTGAGAGAATAGTGATCTTCATTCTAAGCAAAAAAATTGTGATTCTCATTTTGGCCAGAATCGTGCAGCTGTAAATGCTCTTTTAGCGAAATTGCTAGCACTTTAACTGCTACCTTTTCAGTTGGTAGATTCTGCCCCCTTCCGTGAGTTTGTGGAATGTGCAGTACCTCAGTGGCAAGTACCAAAACGCCACTTTTTCTCATGGAAGGCGATTCCGGCTCTCTCTACCGGCATGTGGAAGGCAATGTCCATGCCTCGCTGGACAGGGCAGTCAGTGGTAAGGTGCATCTTACCGCTGACTCATGGTCCAGCAGGCATGGACAGTGACATTACTTGTCTTTTACGGCCCATTGGGTGACTCTGCTGGCAGCTGGGAAGGACGCAGGGCAAGGTACAGGAGTTTTGGAGGTTGTTCCGCCAACACGCCTCAAAAGCACTACTACTGTTTGTAAAAACACCTCTTTCCTCCACCCCCTCTCCTCTTCTTCCTCTGTGGCCTCTTCCTGTGGTGAGGTTTTCTCAGAACCAGCCGTGCTCCGTAGGCGTACGAGGGGCTATGCAGGAATGCAGACCAAGAGATGCCATGCAGTGCTAGAGCTGGTGTGCTTGGGAGACAGGAGCCACACTGGGGAAGAGGTTTTGTCAGCTCTGCAGGGTCAAGCTCAGAGTTGGTTGACGCCACGCCAGCTGAAGCCTGGAATGGTGGTCACCAACCTCCTCTCTGCCCTGCGATAGGGAAAACTCACCCACGTGCCCTGTTTTGCGCATGTCCTGAATTTTTGGTGGTGCAGCGGTTCTTGGGCAGGTACCCGGGCTTACAGGATGTAATGAAACAGGCCAGGAAAGTCTGTGTGCATTTCCGGAGGTCATATAATGCCACTGCTCGGCTGACAGACCTCCAAAGGGAATACAACCTGCCCAAGAACCGCCTAATTTGTGACATGCCCACCAGATGGAACTCTACGTTGGCCATGCTGCAGTGGCTGCACACGCAGCAACGGGCCATCAATGAGTACCTGTGCCAATATGGCAGCAGAACTGGGTCAGGGCAGCTAGGTTTTTTTTCCCCCACACCAGTGGGCCTTTATCAGGGATGCATGCACTGTCCTGTCACCATTTGAGGAGACCACGAGGATGGTGAGCAGTGACAGTGCATGCATCAGTGAGACTGTCCCTCTTATTCACATGTTGGAGCACACGCTACGTGGAATAATGGACAGGGCCCTTGAGGCAGAACAGAGGGAGGAAGAGGAGGACTTCCTTACCTCTCAATGCCCCCTTTACCCAGACAGTGGTCCTGCTTGCCCACCTAGCACACAGGAAGAGGAGGAGGAGGAGGATGATTGTATCAGCAGCATGGAGGTGGAGCCTAGCACTCAGCATCAGCAGCAGCAGTCTTCAAGGGATGATTTACAGTCCCAATGAACACGTGGACTTTTACGTGGCTGGGATGAGGTGCCTGTGGATCCTGTCATCCTTAGTGACCCAGAGGACTGTGCCCCAAATGCCTATGCAAACCTACGCTGCATGGCCTCCCTGATCCTGCAAAGCCTGCGTAAGGATCCTCGTGTACGTGCTATTAAGGAGAGGGATCATTACTGGCTGGCGACTCTCCTTGATCCACGTTACAAGAGTAAGGTTGCGGACCTTATGTTGCCATCGCAGAGGGAGCAGAAGATGAAACTTCTGCGGGAGGCCTTGCAGAAGGGTCTGTGCAATGCGTTCCCTGAACCGGGGGGATTACCAAAACCTGGCTCTGGACAACGTCTTGCTGAGGCTTCGGTTTTTTGCAGAAGGGGCGGTGTAAAAGGTAGTCGTCTGACCGCTGCGTTCATACAGTTTTTTAGTCCGCAGCCCCAAGGTCTGACCGGTTCCAGCAACCATCGCCAGCGTCTGGTTTACATGGTCTGGGAATACCTAGGGGCAAGATCCGACTTGGACAACTTCCCCACCGAAAATTCTCTGGCTTACTGGGTCTTGAGGATGGATCCAGAGCCAGAGCTCGCACAGTACGCAATTGATCTACTGGCTTGCCCTGCAACCCGCGGTCTGTTCGAACGTTCTGGTGCAAACCGAACCCGGGGGTGTTCGGCTCATCCCTAGCTCCAGGGACTCCAGCCTCCCCCCAGGTGTGTGATGTCAGTATTGAGCTGTGCAATATCCTCTTTCAGGGCCTTCTCCACTCTGTCTGCAAAAACGCTCCAGGTCGGCCTTGGTGGGGAGGGACCAGATATGGTGCCTAATGTCCATGTCTTCCAGGGGATCGGATGCTGCCGGATCTTCCTCCCTGAGCACGGGGGAGCCGGGGGGAGAGATTCACTCACCGACCCTGGGGATGGGAGCTGGGGATTCGTCCCTCCGTCTGCGACCGGGTGGCCTTTGGAGATTTTTGGGCCTTTGTGGTCGGCGCCATCTTAGGAGCCTCGCGGCCGCCGGGGTGTAGCTCCTGGCGAAGAAATCCAGCTGCCCTTGCCTGGTCTGATCTTGGCGGCTGGGAGGTGGATCAGTTCCTCTGGGACATCGTGGGCGGCAGATGGGATAAGATTCTCCCCTTTAGCTGCAGTGTAGTGCTGCGGTGCGGAGGAGAGACACGTCCTCACTCCTCCATAGCCAGGACACACCCCCTCCAGCACTGCTTTTAACCCTCTTGGGCATGGAGTTCACCAGAGCCTCACAGGTTGTCACTGGAGTCCTCTTCCCCTCCCCCATGATGACATCACAGAGCTGGTGGATGTTACAGACCTTGCGCTCCTCCGGCCTTCCGTTTGAGGATGTCCCACAGATGATCAATAGGGTTTAGGTCTGAAAACATGCTTGGCCAGTCCATCACCTTTACCCTCAGCTTCTTTAGCAAGGCAGTGGTGGTCTCGCAGGTGTGTTTGGGGTGGTTATCATGTTGCAATACTACCCTGCGGCCCAGTCTCTGAAGGGAGGGGGTCATGCTCTGCTTTAGTATGTCACAGTACATGTTGGCATTCATGGTCCCCTCAATGATCTGTAGCCCTCCAGTGCTGGCAGCACTCATGCAGCCCCAGACCATGACCCTCCCACCACCATGCCTGACTGTAGAAAAGACACACTTGTCTTTGTCCTCCTCACCTGGTTGCCCCCCCCCCCCGACACACGGCTGACACCATCTGACACCAAATACCTTTATCTTGTCTCATCAGACCACAGGACGCGGTTCCAGTAATCCATGTCCTTAGTCTGCTTGTCTTCAGCAAACTGTTTGCGGCTCTTTCTTGTGCATCATCTTTAGAAGAGGCTTCCTTCTGGGACGACAGCCATGCAGACCAATTTGATGCAGTGTGCGGCGTATGGTCTGAGCACTGACAGGCTGACCCCTCCAATGCTGGCAGCACGCATAAGTCTATTTCCCAAAGACAACCTCTGGATATGACACTGAGCATGTGACCTCAACGTCATTGGTGGACCATGGCGAGGGGAACCCGTCCTGTTATACCTCTGGATGGTCTTGGCCCCCGTGCTGCAGATCAGTTTCAGGGTCTCGGCGATCTTCTTATCTCCTCTGCCATCTTTATGTAGAGACACAATTCTTTATATCAGATCCTCAGAGAGTTCTTTGCCATGAGGTGCCATGTTGTCCTTCCAGTGACCAGTGACCAGTATGAGAGAGTGAGAGCGATAACACCAAATTTATCACACCTGCTCCCCATTCACACCTGAGACCTTGTAACACTAACGAGTCACATGACACTGGGGAGGTAAAATGGCTAATTGTGCCCAATTTGGACATTTTCACGTAGGGGGTGTACTCACTTTTGTAGCCAGAGGTTTAGACATTAATGGCTGTGTGTTGAGTTATTTTGAGAGGAGAGCAAATTTACACTGTTATACAAGCTGTACACTCACTACACAACATTGTAGATGCAAAGTGTAATTGTCACAAGAAAAGATTTACACAAATGTGACTGAAGGGTGTACTTACTTTTCTGAGGTACTGTATATTTTACCCAAAAAGTTGGGTCATTTATTGTTTTTGTTCCCCTGAAATGAACTTTATTGTGTTTTTTGCTGAAGTTTGGCGTTTCCTAGACTTTTGTGATAATATTGTGTGACATAACACAATTGGAACTACCACTATTATATTATTTATAATCTTCAGGCCTATAACTCCTCCCACCCTATAGCAGAATGACGGCCAGGCGGGGGCTCCATTATCCTGATTGGACGTTGTAACGAGACCCCAAATGGGACAGGGGTTAACACCATTTAAGATATTCTATTCCGAACCCAAGGCAGCTTATCGTCACTCCACAATCTGGCGAACACGACCCATACGGATTTCCCCCAGAAACGAGACACAGCTCTGTTCTCTGGTTCAAAACGAATAGTCTCTTTAATGAGAAAATCAGGCTCTTTATATACAGTCAGTAACAATGACTCAACTCCGCCCACAACATTATACAATGGTTCCTAACGAGCCCCCCTCAATACACATCTTTTAGTCAGACATTCTGACTCCAACTCTGACATAATCTACATGAGCTAATTAACTAATCATTTACCCAGACAAGGCGACTCCGAGATATGACCTTTCAAGATAGACACTTGCTATACAATACACATTCATTTAGTAGACATAATTTACATGAGCTAATTAACTACAGCTGACAAGTCAGACATCTGACCTTTAGACTGTGCTAACTCACAATCCCCATTTATCATCAATAAAAGGTTCTTAGGAGCCATCCTAGGTTCATTTACATCACAGTAGCAGACTTAATTACCACAGCAAGCTTAAAGCGGGATTCCACCCGCAATTTTTTTTTTTTTAAAGTCAGCAACTACTAACAGTGTAGCTGCGGACTTTGAATAAGGACACTTACCTGTCCTACTTGCCCGTGCTGATGGCCCCCCTGATGCCGATCCTCAATCCTGGCAGCTCCAGGCGCCGCCATCCACAGTAAGGGAGCCGTGCGGCTTCACTGCCCGTTTTCTACTGCGCATGTGCGAGCAGCGCGACGCTTTGTGAATGGTCCGGCTGCTTTCTGGGATACACACATTTCCCAGAATGCAGAGCGCCCCATTCACAAGAATACACCGAGTGTTGGAGGAGGAAGAGAATCCACCGCGGAAGATAAGGGGCAGATTCGGGACTTCTGCATAGCAACAGCTATTTAGGGTAAGTAAAAACGTTTTTTTTTCCATTTAATTTTTTTTAGATTTTTGGAAGAATTTTTTTTTCCAGGGTGGAACTTTAACAGTACACATCAACCAACACACAATATATATACAATATCTATACCGCATTAAATGTGACTAGCACAGACCATAGTGGGGTTCTCATTCACCCTGTGCCCCTATTAGAGACACAAGGTGATCTACACATAAGAGGCATCGGTGAAGCTGAAACAGGAGGAGTATCTCATACTTTCCAAGCACTTCTGGATTCCATGGGCCCTCCCGTTACAGACGTCGTATGACGTTCCAGAAGAATAAGCAACTCAGGCGCACAGCGATCGGCGGAGAGGTGTGTCGCTCTGAAACACTGCATCTCCGATCTCGGTAAACAGCCTATGACTTGGGGTCTCTACCATGTGATCAGCTGTGTCCAATCAAAGCCAATCACATGGTAACCAGGAAGTGCCGGTTATCGGCTTTCCTTTATTCATGCTGACAAGGCGCGAGTAGAGGAGAGCCAATCAGCGACTCTCCTGACAGGGGGGAGGGGTCTGCACTGATATTCAGCATTGATTATCAGTACAGGCCCATCAGCGATGATTGCCAGTGATGCCAATCAGTGCCCACCAGGAATGCTTGTCAGTACCTCCTGATCAGTGCCACCCATCAGTGCTGCATATTAGTGCCTCCTCATCAGTGAAGGAGAAAACTTATTTATTTACAACATTTTATAACAGAAACAAAGAAAAATACTTTTTTTATTTCATAATTTTTTGTCTTTTTTTATTTGTAGCACAAAAAATAAACCCCCCGAGTTGATCAAATACCCCCAAAATAAATCTCTATTTGTGGGGAAAAAAACGTAAGTGTCATTTGGGTACAGTGTCACATGACCGAGTAATTGTCATTCAAAGTGTGAGATCGCTGAATGCTGAAAATTGGCCTGGGAAGGAGGGGGGGGGGGGGGAGTGTCTGGTATTGAAGGGGTTAAACATGCGGGGGAAAACAAACCACAAAAATGTCTCTGGCAGTGAAAGGGTTGAAGGAAACGTTCACCTTCGGGAAGATGTTACATGTTCCTGCAGCGGCTCAGCGATCCGATCCCTCTGTGTGACAGCAGTGCGGGGAGAAGTTCCCTGTACCGGCTGTCACTTTATGAAAAGAGCGCGGCCGTGCCATTCATTCACAGAGTTCTGTCCTTTGCCGATGTCGGCTTGTAGTTTTCAATGAACTCCCACACCCTTTAACAATGTCCACACCCCTGGAAGTGTTTCTTACATGATGGAGATCAGCCATGGAGTATATCTGAGGTGTATATCAGGGTGTGCTTCTTCCCCACATGAGAGCTGTGATGTCCAGCAACATTCATATACAAGACATTTCCCACACTCAAGGCACTAATACACCTCGAGGGGGATCCCTGATGTACAGGAAGACAGGACTTCAGTGAGGAACAATTCACTCACTCAGGACAGGAATACGGCTTTTCACTCGTGTGAGATCTCCGATGTTTGTTAAAATTGGAATTGTCTGAAAAACATTTCCCACACTCAGGACAGGAATACGGCTTCTCTCCAGTGTGAGATCTCTGATGTGTGTAAAGATGGGACTTCACTGAAAAACATTTCCCGCACACAGGACAGGAATACGGCTTCTCTCCTGTGTGAGATCTCTGATGTTTGGAAAGATTGGACTTCTGTGAAAAACATTTCCCGCACTCAGGACATGAATACGGCTTCTCCCCTGTGTGAGATCTCTGATGTTTGTTAAGACTGGAGTTCTGTGAAAAACATTTCCCGCACTCAGGACAGGAATACGGCTTCTCCCCAGTGTGAGATCTCTGATGTTTGTTAAGACTGGACTTCTCTGAAAAACATTTCCCGCACTCATGACAGGAATACGGCTTCTCACCTGTGTGAGATCTCTGATGTGTGTAAAGATGAGACTTTACTGAAAAACATTTCCCGCACTCAGGACAAGAATACGGCTTCTCTCCTGTGTGAGATCTCTGATGTTTGTTAAGACTGGACTTCTCTGAAAAACATTTCCCACAATCAGGACAGGAATACGGCTTCTCCCCCGTGTGAGATCTCTGATGTTTGTTAAGACTGGACTTCTCTGAAAAACATTTCCCGCACTCAGGACAGGAATACGGCTTCTCACCTGAGAGTGACATCTCTGATGTGTATAAAGATGGGACTTATCTGAAAAACATTTCCGCACTCATGACAAGAATACGGCTTCTCTCCTGTGTGAGATCTCTGATGTTTGTAAACATGAGACTTTACTGAAAAACATTTCCCGCACTCAGGACAGGAATACGGCTTCTCACCTGTGTGAGATCTCTGATGTCTGTTAAAAGTGGAATTGTCTGAAAAACATTTCCCGCACTCAGGACAGGAATACGGCTTCTCCCCTGTGTGGATTCTCTGATGTGTGTAAAGATGAGACTTATGTGAAAAACATTTCCAGCACTCAGGACAGGAATATGGCTTCTCCCTGTGTGATGAGATCTCTGATGTATGAAAAGATCGAACTTCTGTGGAAAACATTTCCCGCACTCAGGACAGGAATACGGCTTTTCACCTGTGTGAGATCTCCGATGTTTGTAAAGACTGGACTTCTCTGAAAAACATTTCCCGCACTCAGGACAGGAATATGGCTTCTCACCTGTGTGAGATCTCTGATGTGTGTAAAGACTGGAATTCCGTGAAAAACATTTACCGCACTCAGGACAGGAAAACCTCTTATCTGTTGGAAGGACGGCACCGCCCCGCACAGTCTGAGGTTCCTCAGGATAAGAGGAATACGATGGTCCGGCACCGTCCTGCACAGTCTGAGGTTCCTCAGGATAAGAGCAATACGATGGTCCGGCACCGTCCCGCACAGTCTGAGGTTCCTCAGGATAAGAGGAATACGATGGTCCGGCACCGTCCCGCACAGTCTGAGGTTCCTCAGGATAAGAGGAATACGATGCTCCGGCACCGTCCCGCACAGTCTGAGGTTCCTCAGGATAAGAGGAATACGATGGTCCATCTACACTGTGTGGTGCCGGATGGACATTTGAGGTAGTCGGGTTTTCTCCTGGACTATACTGTGTGATGTCCTCATCTTCTACTTTACAGTCTGGAGACAAAGTGAGACAATCCTCTGAGGTTTTCCTCATCTCCCGTCCATCTACTAAAATAGAAATACAAAGATTATTACTAGACATGAGCTGATTGGCTCCCCTAAACCAGGACTCCGCCCACATCAGGCAGCTTTGTCTCTGAGGATCTTACAATTCCCCCCTCAAGGTAACTAGTAAATGGCTCCTCTGATTTGATGCCACAGATCCTATACATACTCCACACCTCCCCTATGGTCCTTCCACTGCAGACATTTTGAGTTATTAATTCCATTTTAGGTCTCTTATTTGGCTTCACTCACCAGCCAGGGTAACATTGGAAGAGTTGCAGCGTCCTAAGGAAGCAGGTGGGACGGCACTTCCATACCCATGGCTGTACTACCCGGCCTCCCAACTCCAACACATAGCCCGGGTTCTGTGCCCTGCCAGTGCCCCACACCCATTTTCAGTCATATGAGGGAAGTAACCTCATACAAAGGTTTTATCTCCTGCACCTACTCTATGCTGCTCTACAAATTCCTCCCAGACATCACCGCCAGGGTCATATCCAAGTGGGAAAGAGATATTGGAGCTTTTGGAGGAGGACCAATGGGAGGAGGCTCTTGCCGCAGTTCCCCATTGCTCCTTAAATGTGGCCCAAAGGCTGTCCCAGTTATATTTGCACCAGCTAGACTGGTGAGAATGGGCGTGCGTGACGATCCTTCCAGTACAAGATGCATGAGGGACCACGGTGACCTGATCCATATGTTATGGAGGTGACCAAAATTGCATATTTATTGGAAGGATGTGTTGGAAACTATTATCCGAGTATTTCAGGTCCATCTCGCTGGACACCCTAAACTGTGCTTGTTGGGAATTATAGATGATGTCCCTGAGGAGGAAGCCTCTAGACTAGCGATAGCGAGGGCTCTTTTCCAGGCTAGGAAACTCATTTTGAGGCACTGGAAATCAATGGAACCCCTCCCCCCACAATGAAGGAGTGGCTGAATCAAATGGGCGATACTATCAGGCTGGAAAAATCAATTTATCAGCACAGGGGGAGTGTGAAAAAATTCAACAAATTCTGGGCGCCTTGGCTGGACGTTCCTGGTCTAGCTCCGGTTGATCTAATTATGGAGAGTCTACTATTGTAGAGGGGGTATGATAGTCACTGGAATGAGTATTCCACCCGGGGTCTCCATTCTTCACAGAAGTCTACTGTTTGATTGGTTATTGCCTGATCTGAGTCGTATGCGGATGTACCGAGTTTATGTGATTTAGTGCTACTTACCAAAATTTGAAGGTTTATGTCTGATATGTACAAGATCCTGTATACTGTACTGCTTCTCATTAATTGTTCTTTCAATAAAGTTCTATTTGATTTAAAAAAAAAAAAACAGTTCCTCTGATCTCCTCCCAGTTAATTTCTTTATTCATGGACCTCAGTCAGAGAGTGAGGAAACAACGAGAACTGTCTTTTATAGGAGTGACAGTGATGAGGGGATTATAGGACGAGTGTCCCCTCCCCCTCTATCACTCATTGCCATCTTCCCAACACAAGTCCTGCACTTCCTTATTTAGTCCATGATTTAGTCATGAATAACAGCAGGGCTGAGCCCCACCAGAGGTCAGAGAGTGAGGATGGGGGGAGAACAACCAAGATGAAGACTGGACTGATCCTGAAGACCACCATTATTGGGTTATTGACTCCTCCCCCTCATTATCACTTTCTGTTTAAGGTTTTAAAGTTTGATAATGTTGTCACATTATTATCACCATGTAGAAGTCTGTGCTCCAATCAAATCTTCAGATATAAAGGCCCGGATTCACGTAGAGAGGCGTATCTTTGTGCCAGTGTAGCGTATCTTGTTTACGCTACGCCGGAGCAACGTTGAGAGTCAAGCATGGTATTCTAAATGA
Organism: Rana kukunoris; assembly: GCA_029574335.1. Lineage (NCBI taxonomy): Eukaryota > Metazoa > Chordata > Amphibia > Anura > Ranidae > Rana > Rana kukunoris. Next base: position 14,499 of record JAJQKJ010002983.1, read on the forward strand.
ATAAGCGCTGAACGTTGCGCCGGTGTAGCGTATAGTTGTCGGAGTAAGCCGATGTAAGTCAAAGTAGGTGGAAGTGGGTGTGATATATTATAATGAAGCGTGACCCCATGCAAATGATGGCCACAGCTTCAAAAAACGAACTGCGCATATGTCGTCTCTTGGACGCATCCCAGTGCGCATGCTCACAGTTACGTCGAACACTGCCTATGATGTGAACATAACCTACACACAGCCCTATTCACGTAGTACTACGTAAACGGCGTACACAACGTAAAATTCGACGGTGTTGTTCCCTGGCCCATACCTTTGCATGATTTACCCCTGCTTTATGAGAGGTAAGTTTACGCCGGATGTACGACTTACGTAAACCGTAAATCTCTAGATACATACGACTTACTTAATCTCTAGATACGCCGGCGTAAAACTTTCATGAATCCGGGCCAAAATGCCTTTGTAAGTGGAGCTCCAGCCAAAAAATCTATTTTTAATCTTTTTGGAAAACATAGAGAAGGGGTTATCACCCCGGTAACATTTGTTTTGCTGCCTGTGCCCCTGTTCAGAAGATGTCACCTCACTTTCTGTCCCAAGGACAATTGGATTTAGAACATTTTGGGGGTTTTAGTGAAACAAGGATTGGTGATAAAGCATCAGTGGAGAGGAGACACCTTTTTCCCATATTAACTCTCAGGCCTTGTACACACAAGTGAATATATCCGCTGTAAACGGTCCCCGGACCGTTTACAGCGCATATTTACGCCGGGATGTTTTGATCCGATGGCTGTACACACCATCGGATCAAATTCCCCGCCGGCGGACAGCGCGGTGACGTGGCGCTGACGTTGACGCCGCCACGTCACCGCACCAGGAAGTAAACACTTCCGCACGCATGCGTCGGATCCATTCACAGGATACGACGCATGTGCGGGCAGATATGTCCGCTGGTTTGCCGTACTAACCAGCAGACATATCTGACGGCCAGCTATCCGGCGGAAATATTTCAAAGCATGCTTTGAAATTTTTCCGCCGGATGAATCCGCCAAAAAGCGTCCGTTTGCCCCTACAGACGTGGGGATTTTTCGGCTGAAATGGTCCGTCGGACCATGTTCAGCGGAAATATCCCCTCGTGTGTACAAGGCCTCATGCCGCACACACACGATCGGTTTTCCCGGCAGACTTTTTACCACCGGGAATAACGGGCAGTTTTCCCGGCAGGAAAACTGGCAGGACAGCTTTGGCCGGGAAAACTGGCCGTGTGTACGCTCCACGGCAGACTTTCCCCATAGGGAAACTGCCGTGAAAAATACTGCCGGGAATCGTGGCAGGAAAATAGAAGACAAGCTTTTATTTTTCCTGTCTCAATTTCCAGCGGTTTTCCTGGCAGGAAAACTCCCATGGAGCATACAAACGGCCAGTTTCCCTGGCCAAAAGCTATCCTGGCAGTTTTCCTGCCAGGAAAATCGGTCGTGTATACGAGGCATTACAGGAGAGAATTTCCCTTCCTAGGGGTAGATTTCCTCTCACTTCCTGTTGTCTCCCTCTGTTTGTAAGTAGAAGTCATTCATAAATCGGATGTTTGAAAGTAGGGGACCGCCTGTATATACTATACGGCCTGCCCTATATACTCTGCAGAAATTGGGCCTTAGGTGGTACCAGAACAATATAAGTCCTCACAGTTACTCTTGGTGGGCACAGGAACGAGCCCTGCTGCGAAATATTATAGCAAACATTTTAATTACACGACCCTGTTAAACAGGGGCAGAAAAATTGGGCTTTAGGCACTGGTGCCCAGAACCAAAAATGTTCTTAGAAGCTATCAGCATGAACATTGAGGAGGAATAGGATAGTCACTCAGCATAACAGGATAGTCACTCAGCATCAGCATAGGCAGTCTTCAAGGGATCTCATTCATAACAAAATTATCAGTTACATCAGCATCAGGTGCTTGGTAGCTGGTGATCCAAGACTGATTCATTTTTATGAAGGTGAGCCGATCAACTGACTCTGTGATCAGTTGCAAAGCCTCCAGCAGCACCGAATGTGCGTTTCGAAAGAACACTGGATGCAGGACAGGCCAGTAGCTCAATTGCGTACTGTGCAAGCTCTGGCCAGTGATCCATTCTCAAGACTCAGTAAGCCAGTGGATTTTCGAAAGGTCTCCAAGTGTCATCTGATCAATGGTTGCTGGAACCGTTCAGACCTTGGGGCTGCGGACTAAAAAAAATGTCTGAATGCATCGGTCAGACAGCCACCTTCTCCACCTCTCCTTCTGTGACTGCCTAAAGCCTCAGCAACACTTTGTCCAGGAGGACCAGGAAATTGTAACCTCCCAGGCTCTGGAAACACATTGCACAAACCTTTCTGCAAGGCCTCCAAAAGATGTTTCATCCTCTGCGAAGGCTGGATAAGTTACACAACCGTACCCTTGTAACGTGGATCAAGATGGGTTGCAGCCCAGTAGTGATCCCTCTCCTTGATCACACGAATCTGAGGGTCCTTTTGCAGGCTTTGCAGGATCAGGGAGGCCATGCAGCGTAGGTTTGCTGAGGCATTTGGTCCGGAGTCCTCTGGGTCACTAAGGACATGATCCGCAGCCACCTAATCCCAGCCACGTACAAGTCCATTGTTTTTTCTGGGGACTGTAAACGATCCCTCGAAGACTGCTGCTGATGCTCCACCTCCATGCTGACACAATCTTCCTCCTCCCTCCTCCGGTTTGTGAACGACGGGCCCACAGGAATACTGTCTAGATAAAGGGGGCCTTGAGACGCAAGGAAGTCCACCTCTTCCTCAATTGCCCTGTCCATTAAATTCACGCCACCGTGTGCTCCAACATGAAGACAAGAGGGACAGTATCACTGATGAATGCACTGTCACTGCTCACCATCCTCATGGCCTCCTCAAATGGTGACAGGACAGTGCATGCATCTTTGATCAGTTGCCACTGGAGTGGCAAATAAAAGCCAAGCTCCCCTGGTACTCATTGATGGCCCTGCTGCTGTGTGTGCAGCCGCGCTGCAGCATTGCCAATGTTGAGTTCCATCTGATGGGCATGTCACAGATGAGGCGGTTCTTGGGCAAGTATGGGTGGAGGAACGGATTTAGTGTTAATGACCTACCTGTGCTGATCTCTGTAGGAGTGTCCTCCTCTATAAATGTCCCCGTTATTCCATCCTGCTCCATAGACTGCTGATCATCCCTCACATACGTCTCTTCTTCTTCTCCTTTCACCTCAAATTCTATATCGATTGGATCTCCACTCTAAACCAAGAGAATGAGAGAGAATATCATCTGTAAGATATAAGCTTTATTATTGTGACATCACATATAAAATCCACACATTGTCTCTATAAGTGTGTTTTATAACCTTCGTCCCACCAACCTTGTAACAGTGGGGGATGGTGAGACCTTCCTGTGTGGAATCCCATTCATATGGAGGACGGGGACATCTCTCTGGTGGGTTCCTGGTATTAGGTGGCTCCATCATATCCTTGTGTCCTTCTGATAACTCCTCCATGCCTCCATACTCCTCATCCTCCTCTTTATACTCTTCTTTAACATCAATATTATCATCCCCGAGGTTTCCACTCTGAATATATAATAAAACATTCATTGTAACAAACATGTTTGTGTATAAATCACAACGACCAATAATTGTCACTCATCTACCTGATAATGGTGGGGGATGGTGTGTTCTTCCTCCATCACCCCGTCCTCATCATCCTCCTCTTTTATCTCAACTTTACAATCTCTCAGCTTTCCACTCTGAATATAGAATAAAAATGACATCAATGGTAACAATGCAGATAATGTACAGATCCTAATGATACGATCAGTGATTGTTCCTCATCTACCTGATGATGGTGGGGGATGGTGTGACCTTCCTGTGTGGAATAATCCCGGGAATACAGAGGACGGGGACATCTCTCTGGTGGGTTCCCATTACTGGATCCATCTGTAGGAAACACACACACTGACTGAATACATGGTTTCTATGGGCCAGATTCAGGAACACTTGCGCTGGAGTATTTCGATATGCGCCGCGTAACTGTGATGATGCGCCGTCGTTTCTATGTGCCCGTACCCACCAAACTAGATGCGCCCAATAACGGGTCATTTGCGACTGGCGGAACGTTCCGACGCCAGAGTATCGTCAGCGCTTAATTTCGTTGGGCGCATCAGTCGCGCCTATTGATTTCCCCTGCAAATATGCAAATGAGGGATTTTTCACAATTCACGAACGGATTAGCACCATACGCTGGCTACATGCGCCGCGCGTATCTCGTCCGTCCGGCGCAAAGTTATTTCTACAAAAGGCTGCTTATCTTTACTCCAGATGGCCACAGGTCAGCAGGAGAGCAGCTACAGCAGCGTTACCGACGATAAGAGCTAGCTGAGCACCCCCACTTGCAGGACAACACCTCTGTCCATGCTTGTCTGTCAAATTTTACAGCCATGGAGGAAGACATCATAGGTCTCCATAGCCGAGATGACGGCTGACAGCTCCTGGCCATTAAAGTTCAGCTTTCTCCTGTGTGTTTGCGGGGAACGGGAGCAGCCATCTCAAAACAAAAGTAACATCACTGCGGGGAGGGGGAGCAGGATATACTTTAGTGCCGAAATGGCGCTTCTACGGGCGCATTTAAACGCCCAACGGAAGGCATTGCGCTGACGTTTCCCGTGAAGTGGTGCCGACGGAAGTTGTGAGCATGCGCACAAAGGGGGCGAGTGGAGCCGCACTCACTGCGCATGCTCCGTGGTTGATGCGCTGAACGTAAGCTCTGCGCTGGGCTCCGCCCATCATTTACATATGATCACACCCACTTCCACTTGCGTCGGGGTTACGCCAGCGCATTATCGTTACTCTGGCGCAAGTTTACGCGCAATGCTATGTGAATTACAGGACTTGCGCTGAAAGGGTCTTCAGAGTAACGTAAATGAGAAGCGTTACTCTGGAGCAAAGATGCTCTCATCTACCTGAATCTGGCCCCTATGTGTTTTTATCAGATGATGGGGGATGGGGGTGGAGCCTCCGTACTGCTCTCTCCTGTACAATAAAGTCTCCTCTTACCCGGTGATGTGAGGGGCGGCTGATTGTCCATCATGACGTCCTTGTAGAGATCCTTGTGTCCTTCTAAATCCTCCTACATAGGGAAATAGACAGTGACATCACCTGATACTTACAAAGATAAAGTCATCATCCAGACACATCCCTTGTGTTGAACCTTCACAGACATCAGGAATAGTTATTTCCTCCTCCATAAAGATTATAAAATCAAACACAAGTATCATAAGTCCACCTCTGAATAAAACCCCATCCCGTATTATCATATAATCTGTTATTATAAACTAAAATGAAGAGAATGTTCCGGCCCTGTAAGTGGGGAAATGTTCTGACCCTGAAGGGGTTAATCTAGGTCTCCACACTATATATGTGTGTATTATCATCTGCTGGAGATAAAAGACGTCACAGTGACTATGGAGGAAGAGGACGGACATGACGGGGTTACTGGGTGTAAATAGAAGATAAGATCTTATTACCTCCTCTGCTACCGATTCCAAAGATGTCTCCTCACTACTTCCTCCCGCCTCACCTCTCACCCGGAACTTCCTGTCTTTCCCTGACATCACTTCCTGTCTTCCATAGAGACTTCTCTCTATGGTAGAAGTGAGATCACCATCTTGTGGAGATCAGAGGAACTGCAGCCCAGAGAAATGTCTCATATGCCTTGTTTCCACTGCACGGAACGGTTCGGGTCAGTTAAAGGGGTGTTCCACCCAAAAAAATGACCTTTTCTTAATCCACTCCTCACCCCCATACATGCCACATTTGGCATGTAATTTTTTTGGGGGGGGAGTGGGGGCTTCAGTAGGAGTGGGACTTCCTGTCCCACTTCCTGCTTCCGCCGAGGGGCTGGTTAGGCGATTAAGCTTAATCGCCTACACCAGCCCCCTCCCTGTAGGCGATCACATGGGACACTGACAGGTCCCATGCGATCGCCTCTCCAATCAGCGGCGAGCCGCGCCGCGCACGCATGCGCAGTACGGCTCGCGCATGCGCAGTGGGTGCCCGGCCATGAAGCCGAAGGCTGTCACGGCTGGGTGCCCACAGTCAGGGTGGAGACGCCGGCCGGGGAGGGGGGCAGAGGAGCGGAGCCCCGGTCGGCGCGTCGCTGGAACGCAGGAGCAGGTAAGTGAGTGTTTATTAAAAGCCAGCAGCTACACTTTTTGTAGCTGCTGACTTTTAATAAACACAACTTAGGGCTGGAACACCCCTTTAATTTGAAGCGGTTAGGATGGGACCGGTCTAATTGCGTGAGCGTTTCCACTGCAAATCAGACCGTCGGGGACCATTCAGGTTTTAGAAAATAATCCTAGCGCGTCCACCAATCAGCGAGATGTATTTGTAGGTCCGCCCTAATGCAACGCTTTCATAATGGAAACACCCAAAATAGTGAACAGTACCGTACCGTACCGAACCGATCCACTCAGTGGAAACGAGGCATTAGTCTGAACACGGGCCTTGTGCTGTTGTGTATGTACTGATTACAGAGGCGGCTCTTTAATTAGGCAAGTTAGGTGGTCACCTACAGGGGCCTTGCGACCACCTAATTTGTCCTTACATATGTGTTGGAGAAAATGCCCCCTGGTTGGGGGCCCCCGGGCTGGACTGGCTGTAGGAAATTCCGGGGCCGAATGTCTTAACAAGAACTACCTTAGCCATGCTATATGAGGCATACGTAATGTTAAAGCGGAGTTCCACCCAAATTCGGAACTTCCGCTTAACCCACTCCTCACCCCCTTACATGCCACATTTGGCATGTAATTTTTTTTTTGGGGGGGGGGCAGTGGGGGCTTCAGGAGGAGTGGGACTTCCTGTCCCACTTCCTGCTTCCGCCGAGGGGCTGGTAAGGTGATTAAGCTTAATCGCCTTATTGCAGCCCCTCCCTGTAGGCGATCGCATGGGACACTGACTGGTCCCATGCAATCGCCTGTCCAATCAGCGATGGGCCACGTCGCTCACGCATGCTGTCACGGCCGGGTGCCCACAGTTGAAATGAAGACGCCGGCCGGGGAGGGGGGGAGAGGCGCATCGCTAGATCGTGGAGCAGGTGAGTGTGTGTTTATTAAAAGCCAGCAGCTACACTTTTTGTAGCTGCTGACTTTTAATAAACACTAAATGTGGCTGGAACATCCCTTTAAGTATGGACGGCGGGCCGGTGTAGAATTTTTCGTTGCTTGCGTAAAACGTTCGGGAATAGGGCTTTGCGTAAGTTACGTTCACGTCGTTATTATTGACTATTTGCGACATGATTTGGAGCATGCGCACTGGGATACGTTCACGGCCGGCGCATGCGCAGTTAGTTCGGCGCGCCGATTACATTGGGTCACGGTTAGTTTACATACAACACGCCCCCTCCCTGCCCTATTTAAATTATGCGGGGATACGCCGGCCCATTTACGCTACGCCCCGCAACTTACGGTGCAAGTGCTTTGTGAATACAGAACTTGCCTGTAAAAGTTGCGGCGGCGTAGCGTAAATCAGATACGCTACGCCCGCACAAAGATAGCCTCTCGTACGTTAATCTAGCCCTCTGAGTTCTATACAGATAGCAAGATAGTACTGGGATATATCTGTAATGAAGCCAGAAGTTTCTATGTCTACGTCAACAACAGAGTTCTAAGGATCAGAAGATCTACCTCTCCTGGACAATGGAAATATGTACCTACACACCTCAACCCTGCGGACCTACCAACTAGATCCGTCGTTGCTGACCATCTCAAGGATACAATTTGGTTTACAGGCTGCACCTTTTTGTATAAGCCGATGCCCAACACAACAGAAACTGCCATGTTTGAACTAGTAGACCCACATACTGATGTTGGGATACGTCCTCAGGTATCTGCGTTACATACGGAGACTCTGGACCACTACCTGAAATCCCACAGATTCAGTAGGTTCTCTACTTGGAGATCTCTTGTCCGTGACATAACTTGTCTAACTCATATTGTTCGGTCGTACAAATCAACCTCATCGGCAGATAAAAATACCTGTAGAGGCTGGCATCATTGTAAACGTGTCTACACAGCTCTCGAGCTAGAGTGATCGAAGAATGTAATCACAATCACCCTCCCTCCCCCCGCAGTTCACTCGGAGTCCTGCCGCCACAGCACTCACCTCCGGAGCAGCAGTGTGCACTGCTTCAAGTTCCCTCCTCCACCTCAATGTGCCGATTACATTGCTACAGCCTGGCCAGAATGCACTCTCTCTCTCTCTCCCACCAGCAGCAGTGTTCTGGACCCCATTCCCCTGGGCCCTGTCAAGTGCTGCTAGTAGGGGGAGGGGGGGGGTGCTGCTGCTGCTGCTAGTGGGGGGGGGGTACTGATATTCACTCAGCTAATGGGGTCTCTAGGGGGGGGGCTGCTAATGTTAAGAGACTCACCCCCCAGCACTGACCCCACCATACCCCCCGCACTGACACTGATCCCCCCATCCCTCTCCCCGGGCACTGACACTGATCCCTACTCCCCTTCCCCTGTGCACTGGCACTGATCCCACCATCCCTCCCCCCGTGCACTGATACTGATCTCATCATCCCTCCCCCCCATGCACTGACACTGATCCCACAAGGCACTGACCCCACAAGGCACTGACCCCACCACCGGGCACTGACACTGATCTCACTATCCCCCCGGGGCACTGACACTGATCCCTTCCCCCGGGCACTGACACTGATCCCACCATCCCTCCCCCCAGGCACTGACACTGATCCCACCATCCCTCCCCCCGGGCACTGACACTGATCCCACATCCCTCCCCCTGTGCACTGACACTGATCCCTCCCCCGGACTCTGACACTGATCCCACCATCCCCCCTCCTGGGCACTGACACTGACCCCCCCCTCCCGGGCACTGACACTGATCCCACCATCCCCCTTCCCGGGCACTGACACTGATCCCACCATCCCCCCGGGCACTGACACTGATCCCATCCTCCCCCTAGCACTGACACTGATTCCACCCCCCAGCACTGACACTCATCCCATCTCCCCAGCAGGGGAGTATGTACAGAAGTTGCAGGGGTCATAATTGCATGCTCCAGGTTTCCTGTGCAGCCCCCTGTACACCTGGATAGGAGGGGAGGCATATATAGAAACCAATGAAAATAAGTATAATCCTGCGCTTAGTAAAAAAGCAAACAAGAAAGGCTGTAGTCCCATAGAGTCCCCTCCCCCCTAGGGGGATACTACAGTAAATATGAAAAAATTGGGAATGGGGGTGGTGGCGCTGCCCACCCTTACAATCAAAAAAGGGGGAGAAGGCCCCTCAGATGTATCTACAGAAGTGTGGGTTTAATTAGGTTTGTCCCGATACCGATTCTAGTATAGGTATCGGGACCGATGCCGAGTATTTGCGGGAGTACTTGTACTCCCGCAAATACCCCCAATACCAAAATAGAATATTCCCCCCCCCATATTGCAGCGATGGCCTGTCCCTCATACCTTTAGATATGATAATGCCGCCGCTGCCGCATACCGCCGTTAATCCCCTGCAATATCGCGTAGCGCACATTACAAGCTTTCATTCTGAATACTTGTAAATGGCCGCGCCGCCATGTATAGACACTCCCCTTCTCCGGATTGGTGGGATCCCTCCAATCCTGAGCAAGGGGGAGTGTCTATACGTGGATTCATGCATAGACACTCACCCTTGCTCAGGATTGGAGGGATCCCTCCAATCCGGAGAAGGGGAGTGTCTATACATGGAAGCGGGGGCATTTACAAGTATTCAGAATGAAAGCTTGTTATGTGCGCTACGCGATATTGCAGGGGATTAACGGCGGTATGTGGCAGCGGCGGCATCATCATATCTAAAGGTATGAGGGACAGGCCATCGCTGCAATATGGGGGAAATACATCCCTGCAATATGGGGGAAATACATCGCTGCAATGTGGGGGACATACATGGCTGCAATGTGGGGGATATACATGGCTGCAATGTGGGGGACATACATGGCTGCAATGTGGGGGACATACATGGCTGCAATGTGGGGGACATACATCGCTGCAATGTGGGGGACATGACATGGCTGCAATATGTGGGGGACATACATGGCTGCAATATGTGGGGGACATACATGGCTGCAATATGTGGGGGACATACATGGCTGCATTATGTGGGGGACATACATGGCTGCATTATGTGGGGGACATACATGGCTGCAATATGTGGGGGGACATACATGGCTGCAATGTGGGGGACATACATGGCTGCAATGTGGGGGACATACATCGCTGCAATGTGGGGGACATACATGGCTGCAATATGTGGGGGACATACATGGCTGCAATATGTGGGGGACATACATGGCTGCAATATGTGGGGGACATACATGGCTGCAATATGTGGGGGACATACGTGGCTGCAATATGTGGGGGACATACATGGCTGCATTATGTGGGGGACATACATGGCTGCATTATGTGGGGGGACATGGCTGCATTATGTGGGGGGACATGGCTGCATTATGTGGGGGGACATGGCTGCAAATGTGGGGGGACATGGCTGCAATATGCGGGGGGGACATGGCTGCATTTGGGGACACATTTAAAAAAAGTATCGGTATTCGGTATTGGCGACTACTTGAAAAAAAGTATCGGTACTTGTACTCGGTCCTAAAAAAGTGGTATCGGGACAACCCTAGTTTTAATGACTGGAAATAACCCCGTCCGTGTTACTAGATACCGTCTACCCAAAAGTGCATATAAAAAGCTGTGTAATAAGCAGAGCCATAAGAAATGTGAGCAATATTCATGTGCCTGTGCCCTGACTCTGCTAGGAATGTCAGCTGTTACCAAACTGTGTGATACAGGTATATAATGTGATCCATGAGTGCAAGAATCCTATATTGGATATCAGTTATGACCTCATAGGAAATATAATTGCAACTATGTGAAACACATGTGATATAAAGTAAAGAATAAATATATATATATAAACTGGCATCTCATGCCCTCAACCAGGAAAAACAATCAAAAGGTCCTTATAAATTGTCAATAAAAAAAGGAAGAAAAGATGAAAAAATAATAGTGAAAAAAATGTGGTGAAAAAAAAGAGTCCATCACACAATGTGATTAATGTCCCATACACATAAATCTTGGAATTCCTTTGGTCAGGGACCCAGGTGGGGGGGGGGCACCGGAACCACTTCGGGGTCACATATTGGCAATGAATATTGCTCACATTTCTTATGGCTCTGCTTATTACACAGCTTTTTATATGCACTTTTGGGTAGACGGTATCTAGTAACACGGACGGGGTTATTTCCAGTCACACTTCTGTAGATACATCTGAGGGGCCTTCTCCCCCACTTTTCATTGTAAGGGTAGGCAGCGCCACCACCCCCATTCCCCATTTTTTCCTATATAAAGAAACCAATCCCCTTCATTTTCCTCCTGCATCCTTTCAGCTGCTGCAGGAGGAAAATTAAAGGGAACTGTTCCTCTATATGCAGCCCCCCGCTATCCACCATTTGCTGCCCCAAGCTCCTGTGTACTCTTTGGCCCCCCTCATCCCCCACAGTGCTGCCGGGTTGCCCCCTCCCCTCTCCTTCCTGGCTGCTGTGGGGGAATGCTTTCTGGATGGAGAGTGGGGGAGGGGCTGGTTAAGTTTGCAGTGATTTTTCTTATTTCAGTGTGATATGTTTTATATGTGACGTTACATACCACAGAGAGCAATGCTATATACCAGGCTTTGTGAGAAATGCTATATACCAGGCTTTGTGAGAAATGCTATATACCAGGCTTTGTGAGAAATGCTATATACCAGGCTTTGTGAGAAATGCTATATACCAGGCTTTGTGAGAAATGCTATATACCAGGCTTTGTGAGAAATGCTATATACCAGGCTTTGTGAGAAATGCTATATACCAGGATTTGTGAGAAATGCTATATACCAGGCTTTGTGAGAAATGCTATATACCAGGCTTTGTGAGAAATGCTATATACCAGGCTTTGTGAGACATGCTATATACCAGGCTTTGTGAGAAATGCTATATACCAGGCTTTGTGAGCAATGCTATATACCAGGCTTTGTGAGAAATGCTATATACCAGGCTTTGTGAGAAATGCTATATACCAGGCTTTGTGAGAAATGCTATATGCTATACTCTGCTGTGAGTCTGGGCTGTATACTTTCTCCTGTGATGAGCTGTATACTCCTGACACAATAGGTGGAAGCAAGTGGAATACAGCGGACGAAGTGGGTGGATGCTATAATGGGTGGGGCTTATAAGTGGGAGGGGTCAAAAGGATGGGAGGTTCTTGCGCCCCCCCATCCTAAAACTTTAACAGTGGAGACATGATACAGGAGATGGTCATAGACTGTGCAGACATGATACAGGAGATACAGGAATTTCCTACAGCCAGTCCGGCCCTGGATCACCAACCAGGGGAAATTTTCTCTCACACATATGGTAGGCAAATTAGGTGGCTGCAAGGCCCCTGTAGGCGACCATTTAACTTGCCAAATTAGAGAGCCGCCTCTGTACAGTACATACACACACAGCACAAGGCCGTGTTCAGACTGAGACATTTCTCAGGGCTGCAGTTCCTCTGATCTCCACAAGATGGTGATCTCACTTCTACCATAGAGAGAAGAAGTCTCTATGGAAGATAGGAAGTGATGTCAGGGCCAGACAGGAAGTTCCGGGTGAGAGGTGAGTCGGGAGGAAGTAGTGAGGAGACATCTTTGGAATCGGTAGCAGAGGAGGTAATAAGATCTTATCTTCTATTTACACCCAGTAACCCCGTCATGTCCGTCCTCTTCCTCCATAGTCACTGTGACGTCTTTTATCTCCAGCAGATGATAATACACACATATATAGTGTGGAGACCTAGATTAACCCCTTCAGGGGCAGAACATTCCCCCACTTACAGGGCCGGAACATTCTCTTCATTTTAGTTTATAGTAACGGATTATATGATAATACGGGATGGGGTTTTATTCAGAGGTGGACTTATGATACTTGTGTTTGATTTTATAATCTTTATGGAGGAGGAAATAACTATTCCTGATGTCTGTGAAGGTTCAACACAAGGGATGTGTCTGGATGATGACTTTATCTTTGTAAGTATCAGGTGATGTCACTGTCTATTTCCCTATGTAGGAGGATTTAGAAGGACACAAGGATCTCTACAAGGACGTCATGATGGACAATCAGCCGCCCCTCACATCACCGGGTAAGAGGAGACTTTATTGTACAGGAGAGAGCAGTACGGAGGCTCCATCCCCATCCCCCATCATCTGATAAACACATAGGGCCAGATTCACGAACAGTTAGGCTGGCGGATCGAGTGATCCGCCAGCCTAACTGTGACTTTGAGCCGGCGTTTCTGTTTTCTGTAACCAGAAAACAAGAAACGCCGGGTTGAAGTTCCGATGCGAGCAGCGTAACTGAGTTTCGCCATCGCATCGTTACTTCAACTTAAAAATGGCGCCGGGGGCGTTCCCGCCGATTTACGCTCAAAAAATATGTTAATGAGCGGAAATCGGCAATTCACGATCGAATTCCGGCGCGACGCAATGACGATACGACGTTTCCGGACGGGATACGCGGCGCATAGATATACCTACATGGGGTTGGAGTATCCTATGTTAGGTATAGGCGTCGTCATCGCGTCGAAAAAAAAAAAAAAAAACGTCGCTTGCGTAAAACGGTGATGAATGGGAATGTGACGTCATTGACGTTCATTCACAGATTTTGGAGCATGCGCACGGGGATGTTTTGACACTCGACGCATGCGCAGTACGTTGGCGGCGGGATCGCGCGTAGTTAGCATACTACACGCCCCGTACCCGCCCAATTTGAATTCCGCCGGCTCATTTGTGATGCGCTGCCGCAACTTTAGGAGCAAGTGCTTCGTGAATGACAGCACTTGCTCCTAAAATTTCTGCAGCGCAACGCAAATGAGTAGCGTTACTCCAGAGCAAAGATGCGCCAATCTACCTGAATCTGGCCCATAGAAACAATACTGGAGTCAAGCCATCAGACAGTTTTAAATCAGTGGTCATGCTATCAGACTATTTTTTTTTGGTTGGATATACAACACAGGAAATCTAGATATAACATAATATATAAAATAATGATTACACAGCGTTGTTACACACACACCCCTCTCTGTCATATCTTACAATACTGTGTAATTTTACTGTGGAAATTCAAAGATACAGAGCCCCAAATTCCAAACCATTGGTTACATAGGGACATTTTTTCCAATATTTCAAAATAGGTTCAAAACAAATTCTCCCATTGGACCAATACGTTTACAATGCAGATGTGTCATACACACCCCCCTCTATGGTTATTTACAATACGGTGTAATTTTACTGTTTGAATTTTAAGATATAAACACCCAAATATCAGCACATTGGCTAGTTGCAATAAATATATGACCCAATGGATTAATGAATAGAAAACTGAAAGACAGAATTCAGAGCGTAGTGGGTAATGATTCATACTCTGAATGGTCCAAGGTTATCAGCGGTGTACCCCAAGGTTCAGTGCCGGGACCCTTACTTTTTACTATCTTTATAAATGATTGGGGGTCTGGGATTTCTGTCTTTGCAGATGACACCAAGCTATGCACTGGAATAACGTCCTTACAGGATGTCTCCAATTTACAAGCCGACCTCAATGCTTTGTCTATGTGGCAGATGATGTTTATTGTTGATAAATGTAAAGTTATGCACTTGGGGGCTAATAATATGCATCATACATACTAGGGGGAGTACAACTGGGGGGATCCATAGTGGAGAAGGATCTGGGGGGATCCGTAGTGGAGAAGGATCTGGGGGTTTTAGTAGATCATAAGCTCAATATTGGCATGCAATGTCCAAAGCGAGCAAAGTCCTTTCTTGTATAGAGAGGTATGGACTCCAGAGAGACAGATATCATTTACCCACCCCCCCCCCCTGTACAAATCATTAGTAAGACCTTTTGGGCACCAGTTCTCAAAAAGGATATCAGGGAACTGGAGAAAGTGCAGAGAAGGGCAACCAAACTGATAAGAGGCATGGAGGAGCTCAGCTATGAGGAAAGACTAGAAGAACTGAATTTATTCACTCCTGAGAATAATGGGGGATATGATCAACATGTACAAATATATAAGGGGTCCATATAGTGAACTTGATGTTGAGGTATTCACTTTGTGGTCAACACAGAAGACAAGGGGGCACTCTTTACATCTAGAGGAAAAGAGATTTCACCTCCAAATACGGAAAGGTTTCTTCACAGTAAGAGCAGTGAAAATGTGGAACAGAGTGACTCCCTCCAGAGGTGGTTCTGGCCAGCTCAGTAGACTGCTTTAAGAAAGGCCTGGATATTTTCTTAAATGTAAATGATATAACTGGGTAATTTTATTTGTAGGTAAAGTTCATCCAGGGACGATCCGATTGCCTCTCGGGGGATCAGAAGGGAATTTTTTCCCCTCCTGTAGCACATTGGATCATGCTTGTAACGGGAGGGCCTGTGGGACCCAGAAGCTCTTAGAAAGAATGAGCCAGAAAATAATAGACAGTCAGAATATATCTTGGACTACCTGAGATGGGACTATTATGTAATTATTATCCACAATATATTCCAGGATATCTGTGAAAAACTGGTTGCTGTTTGTTGATTCTGAACTCAAAAGGTTAATTGAAAGAGTGACTCATTCATAATGTGGGGACACAGACTGTTAGGTGTTAAAGCGGATCTCCACCCTATTTACAACATCCTCCTAATAACATTCCCACTATGCAATATAGTAAAAACGGGCATTTGTTTTCTCAGATTATGTACAGTACCTTTACAGTCCTGTGGCTTCCGGTTTGTAAGACTGCGGGAATTATCCGGGCATTGCATCACTTCCTGCTAAATGCAGTGCCCTCTGGGAGCTTCTCTCCATAGCTCCCCGAGTTTACTGCGCAGCCGTGTTAGGAAATATTGCGCTATTTCCTTAGCAGGAAGTGACGCGTGACATAAACAAAGCAAGGAGGGCGGGCATTACAAAATTCTCCATTACAGCGAGGACAAAGGCAGCTATCGACGCTGCTCACCCTTGCCAGTGCGCACGCGCGAGATCGCGCGAGGCATTCACACCTGGAAGGACTAGGCCTTCAGCAACTAGTATGTGGGCCCACACATGCTTCTGGTCACACGCTCGATCTTATTTTCAGGCAAGATCTGAAAATAAAAATCTTGGAAAATGAACCATTGCCATGGACCGATCACCATGCAATTAAATTCATTATTTCCGAATTCCCCCCCTTAACAAAAACATCAAACCCAGTGACAACACACTGGACCAGATGTCAGAAGAAGCTCCACTCGGAACTCTTCAAAGCCACGTTAGGGGAAAAAATAAATACAATTCAGCCGCACCTAACAGCGGAAGAAACATTAGAGGCCATAAACACCGCACTATTGCAGTCAGCTGACTTGATAGCGCCGAAACGAAAGACCCAGATTAGGAAAAATAACTCCAGCTGGTTCAACAACCAGCTGGCGTCACTGAAGCAAGAGCGTAGAAGAGCAGAAGCAGCCTGGAAAAGAAACTCTTCAGATGAGAACCTCTCGATCTACAAGGTAATAACCAGGAAATACTACAAGCAAATCTTCGAAGCCAAGAAAAACTATTTTTCTGAGGCTATCAACGGTGCCCTAAATCGCCCCCGCGAACTCTTCAAGATGGTCACTCAGACCATGAATCCAGGATGTCTTGAAGCCCCCAACTTGGACACACAAGAATTTTGCGATGAGTTATCGGATTGCTTCATTAACAAAATTGAGGCAATCCGGCAAAGCATTCAGCAAAACAATTGCTCTCCCAGCCCCCCCCGTAGTTATGTACACAGCACCGGCAGCAATTCACCAAAGTTAGGTGAGTTCATGCTGGAACCCATCTCCATTCAGACAACAAAAAATATCATCGGCGCTCTGCGCAACAGCACTGCGCCAAATGATATTATCCCCACCAAACTGCTGAAGGAATGCGCCGACATCCTGGCACCTCCTGTCACGCAACTTATCAACCAATCCTTCAGGGAGGGCATAATGCCCCCCCAGCTGAAGGAGGGCTTTATTCAACCCATTTTGAAGAAAGCCACCCTGGATCCGAAGGATCCACTCAATTGGCGCCCCATAACAGGCCTAAATGTTCTCTCCAAGGTAATGGAGAAAGCAGTGGTACAGCAGCTGCAACAGCATCTTGACACCCACAACCTACTAGACCCATTTCAATCAGGATTCCGTCCCGGACACGGGACGGAAACAGCATTGCTTAAGATATGGGATGACGTTCTCGAGGCCGCAGACGAAGGAGAATCTTCTCTTCTGGTTCTGCTGGACCTAAGCGCAGCCTTTGATACAGTAGATCACAAGCTATTATTGACTCGGCTGGCTAAAATAGCCAAAGTCGCAGAAAGCGATCTATCCTGGTTCTCCTCTTTTTTGGATAACCGATCGCAAATAGTGAAGTTAGGACCCTTCGCTTCTGAACAACGCACATTATCATGCGGGGTCCCTCAAGGATCTCCCCTGTCGCCGATGTTATTCAACATCTATGTGCGTCCTCTTTTCGAAATCATCAGCAGCCAAAAACTGCTATATCACTCTTATGCAGACGACACGCAACTGTACTTCCGCATTTGCAATAAAAAGGATCACCACCTCAATCTAGAGACATGTCTCTCTCTGATAGAGGACTGGATGACAAAGAGTTATCTCAAACTCAACGGAGCAAAAACAGAACTTCTTCTGTTTCACGCTAAGCGTAGGAACCAATCGGCAACAACCTGGTTCCCCCCGCCCATTCTGGGCAAAATCATCTCCCCTAGCGCCAAAGTCAAAAGTCTTGGGGTCATCTTTGACTCCGACATGACAATGAACGCACAAATAGGGTCAGTAGTCAGCGGATCTCACCATCTGCTGCGCCTACTACGCAGACTTATTCCTTTCATTCCCAAGAAAGATGTAGCGGTCGTGGTGGGAGCTATTGTAAACTCCAGATTGGACTATGCAAATGCCCTTTACCTCGGACTCCCTAAGTACCAAATCGCTCGTCTTCAAGTCGTTCAAAATACGGCCGCCAGACTTGTGACTGGGAAAAAACCCTGGGAATCAATCTCACCTTCACTGAGATCCCTTCACTGGCTACCAGTTAAAGACAGAATCACCTTTAAAGCTCTCTGTCTAACGCATAGATGTATTCATGGGAATGCTCCCCTTTATCTATGCGAAAAGTTAAAAATTCAGAATCCCAATCGTATTCTACGATCCACCAATCAAAATCGGCTTCAGATACCGAAAGCCAGATACAAGTCCAAAGGGGACAGAAGATTCGCTGTCCAAGGTCCCAGGCTATGGAACGCCCTACCAGCCAGCATTCGGCTGGAGGAGAACTACTTGGTCTTCAGGAGAAAGATTAAGACTCATCTCTTTTGATTCCAAAGGAGACAGGAACAACAAGCGCCCAGAGGCGATTTACTTCGCATGTGCTGCGCTATATAAGTTTTCATTCATTCATTCATTCATCATCAATAGGCTTTAAACAGTGTTATTAGCATCTTACAATGGAATGTCTAGGAGCAGACGCAATTAACACCTCAAAAGCATGTGTCCCCCACCTTGAATCAAACATTGACCTTTACAGCTTGTAAGATGTCCAGATCTCCTGCAAAACATGAATTATCATTTATCAGTCACCCTATGCCCAAAAGGGGCACAGGGTGACCTCAGACCCAAGAGTCATTAGTGACGCTGGCACAGGAGTATCCCCCATCCCTCAAAAGTCTCTGGGTCATTCCGTTACAACCCTGTATTGTGTGAAGGTCTATTGATGATAATGTGTGTGTAACGGTATGGCCCATGGGACCCAGAAGCTCTTGAAGGGTGTGGGGTACTCCTGTTCCAGCTTCACCAATGACTCTTGGGTCTAGGGTCATCCTATGTCCACTAGGGGCATAGGATGACTGAGAAATGATATCTCGGATTACATGAGATGGGACAGTAATGATAATTCACAATGTATTGCAGGATGTCTTGAAATATTACAGGTGGTTAAGTCTAAGCCCAACCGGTCAATAGAGTGATTCATTCAATGTGGGGACACACACTGTTAGGGTGTTAATTAAGTCTGGCTCCTAAGATATTTCATTGTGTGATGCTAATTAACACTGTTTTGTGTGAAAGTTCTATTGATGATAATATGTGTTGTGAATTAGCACACTCTAATGCCGCGTACACACGGTCGTTTTTTGCGATGAAAAAAAAACGCTGTTTTTTAAAACGTCATTTAAATTGATCGTGTGTGGGCAAAACGTCGTTTTTTGTCTTAAAAAAAAACGACCCAAAAAAAATTCCAACATGCTTGAATTTTTTGTGTCGTTTTTCAAAACGTCGTTTTTTGTTTCACAAAAAGTCACCGTGTGTAGCAAAAACGTAGTTTAAAACAACGTTTTTCAACCCGCGCATGCCCAGAAGCTAGTTATGACGCAAGCTTCAATGGAAAAGAGTGGTGAACGTAACCTCGTTTTTTGTGAAAAAAACAATGGTGTGTATGCAACATCGTCTTTGAAAAGTGACGTTTCAAAAACGTTGTTTTTTACTTCACAGAAAACGTCGTTTTTTTTTCATCACAAAAAATGATCGTGTGTACGCAGCATAAAGGTCAGATGTCTGACTAAAGGAATGTATATTGAGGGGGGCTCGTTGGTAGCCATTGTGTCATGCTGTGGGTGGAGTTCAGTCATTGTTCATATTTTGTTGCTGACTGCATAAAAGAGCCTGCCTTCTCAATAAAGTCTATCTATCCGTTTGGAACCAGAAAACGGAGGTGTGTGTCTTGTTAGTCTGGGGAATTTTTTTGGGGTCCTGTCTTCTGGATTGTGGAGTGTCGAGAAGCTGTCTTGGGTTGGTGGAATTGAATATCGTAAACGGCATTAACCCCTGACCGTTACAATTGGTGACAGCAGTGGGATGATTCCACAGCCTTAAAGGACAGTTGATATTTGGAGCTCTGTATCTTTAAATTTCCACAGTAAAATTAAACCGTATTGTAAGATATGAGAGAGGGGGGTGTGTATGACACTTCTGCATTGTAAACGTATTGGTCCAATGGGAGAATTTGTTTTAAACCCATTTTGAAATATTGGAAAAAATGTCCATATGTAACCAATGGGCTGATATTTGGGGCTCTGTACCTTTAGATTTCCACAGTAAAATGATATTGTATTGTAAATATTACAGAGAGGGGTGTGTGTGTAACAACACTGTGTAATCATTACTTTATATATTACATTATGTTGTATCTACATTTCCTGTGTTGTATATCCAACCAAAAATACTTGTCTGATAGCATGACCACTGATATGGAACTGTCTGGTGGCTGGACTCCAGTAGAAACAATGGATTCAGTCAGTGTGTGTGTTTCCTACAGATGGATCCAGTAATGGGAACCCACCAGAGAGATGTCCCCGTCCTCTGTATTCCCGGGATTATTCCACACAGGAAGGTCACACCATCCCCCACCATCATCAGGTAGATGAGGAACAATCACTGATCGTATCATTAGGATCTGTACATTATCTGCATTGTTACCATTGATGTCATTTTTATTCTATATTCAGAGTGGAGACCTGAGAGATTGTAAAGTTGAGGTTAAAGAAGAGATAAAAGAGGAGGATGATGAGGACGGGGTGATGGAGGAAGAACACACCATCCCCCACCATCATCAGGTAGATGAGGAACAATTATTGGTGGTTGTGATTTATACACAAACATGTTTGTTACACTGAATGTTTTATTATATATTCAGAGTGGAAACCTCGGGGATGATGATATTGATGTTAAAGAAGAGTATAAAGAGGAGGATGAGGAGTATGGAGGGATGGAGGAGTTATCAGAAGGACACAAGGATATGATGGGACCACCTAATACCAGGAACCCACCAGAGAGATGTCCCCGTCCTCCATATGAATGGGATTCCACACAGGAAGGTCACACCATCCCCCACTGTTACAAGGTTGGTGGGTTGGATCATCTAGAACATGGACTTGTGGAAACAATGGGGCTGATTTACTATTGAAGCTGCGCTGCGCCGGTACATGCATCAGTTGGCACGCCGGATGAGGAGCTAATTAGGCGCGCATTGAGGCGCGCATTGAGGCGCAACGCAATAGTAAATGTGCAAATGTGCTGCTGTACACGCATTGCCATGGTAAATCTCCCAAAGCTTCTAGTGTAGGTGCATTTGTATCTAATTGGGTGTGTCTTGCTAGCCAATTAGTATCTGTCCTCACTTCATTAACCCCTTGTTATGACAAAGTCATTATTATAATATATCTTTGATTTTAATGTTTTTTTTGGCTTTCTTTTAGTATGGAAATCTTTTAATTGAAAATCAAAAAACAGAGGCCTTTAGAGACCCAAGAATTTTCATTTATCATAGTTTTAAATGTGACAATACAGGGCAATTATTTACATCTTCCATGAATTCCATTCAGTGCAATGAGCCTGTTTGATTGTCTTTCAATGCGTCTTCCTATTCCTGCTTGTGCCTCTGTTTGTACTATTTCATCCCCAAAGATGTGTGATTTACAATGCGACTTTGCAATGCTTTTTTTTATGCAGTCATGCGACTGTTGTAAAACATGTGAGAACAAGTCGCACAGAAGTTGGAACAAAGTAGTGCACAAATATTTTAGCCCAATTGTACTCCTGCGTGTCAGAACAGATCAATGTAAGTCGCAACATCATTTTTGAAAAACTAGTGATGACATGTTATTGGAAATTGTTGCAGCTTTGGAAATAAAAAGGTCTCCGAAGTCAATATTTGTTTTTTATTATTATTTTAAACACAAAATCAAAAACAGAGGAGAGGGATGGGGAAATGGCTGTTCAGCTTCCAAACAACCTCTGGCCTTCCAGGGTGTTTATGCAGGTCCAAGATGCCAGTTCTTGGCCTTGTGCCCCAACGTATACACTTTCCACAAACGAAGATGAGTGGAGGATGTGAAGATGGCTTTCTACCAACAGGATCCGTAAGCAGTACCACTCCTGTACAATGACAATGAAATCTATATGAGTCATATTTCAGAATCTCCTTTTATTTAATGCAGACTAGTTAGAGTTTGGTCAATCACTTTATCATAGATTAGGAGTGAAACAAACATATTGGTTACTGCTGGGTGCCCCCCAAATGACTAGAGGCCCTGCCTGGTGAGACGTTTTTGGCCCTCACCCCGCTTATCAACATGAATATTTTAATGTGACATGTCACTGTTGGCAGTGCCCCCCCCCCCCCTTATCAACATTAATATTTAATGTTACATGTCATTTAGCTTAGAGCCCCAGGGAGGTCAGGATCGTCACTGTATTAACGTCATGTGGGGCATACAGGACTTGTTAGGTGCACGTTTGTCATTGGGCACCTATAGACTCAGACGAGCCGTGTGTGCATGCTGGTCTGTGTAGTGCATGCCTGCTGTGCATATTTAGGTTTTGGTTTCTCTTAGAAATCAATCTCAAAGTTTATAAAGATGTTCCTATTTTCTGGAATTACAAACGGCTTTGCTTCCTTGGACACGGAGCTGTGTTTGTGCTCCAGGTATCACCTGGGTACTGGTTAAGGCACACACCTGTGACTCCAGACAGTCCCTCTGAACGGGTTTCCCAGGGTCCAATGCTCATGTGCTTATTCATCTAAAGAATACAAAAACATTACAGATGTCAAAAACTTAGCAGAAGTCATTTCATAATACACATGTTGGCTCTCTCTAAAGGGGACACAAACACATGACAGCTGTTCTACTCCTTCTCCACTCCATGTCAGAAAATAAACTATGCTTGCCATTTATTTTGGGGTTGTGCTGCCCAGTGGCATCATGTTGATGGCAGCAGACTCCATATAATGCCAAGAAGAGGTGACAGATATTTCTTAGTGTGGGTGTCCATGTTATGTTGTTAGTTTTCCAGATTCACAACTAGGTAGGATTACTTACCTGTAAAATATCGCCTGATGAGCTCAGCCCGAGTAACCAATCCTGCCTCAGTGTGCTCCCTCCTGGCAACTGGTGGCTGATGGACCTCAGGCTCCCTCTCCTCCTCAGAAGTCTCCCAGGATTCATTCCTTGCCAAACATATGTTGTGTAAGACACAGCATGCAAGAATGATCCTGGCAGACTTCCGAGGAGAGTACAGGAGTTCTCCCCCAGGCCTGGCCAGACACATGAACCTACTCTTTAATAGTCCAAATGTGGACTCAATAATAGAGCGGGATTTGCGGTGGGCCCTATTATATCTGTGTTCTGGCTGGCTATGGGGGTACCTCACTGGGGCCATCAGCCACGCCAGTTGGGGGTAACCAGCATCCCCTGCAAAAACAAAAGTCAAAATTAGTACATTTCATGTTTGTGAAGTGACTTCCCCCTACATCATCCCCAACAATTTTTACATCAAGTTCAAGGTTTACACCAGGGGTCCTCAAACTATGGCCCTCCAGTTGTTCAGGAACTACAATTCCCATCATGCCTAGTCATGTCTGTGAATGTCAGAGTTTTACAATGCCTCGTGGGATTTGGAGTTCCACAACAGCTGGAGGGCCATAGTTTGAAGATCCCTGGTTTACACTATACATGCTACCTAAGGCTGGCCATACATTATACAATTTTATTTAGATTTCCCCTAACCATACAAACCCTTTGTTTGCAAACAGGCCCTTGCAATATGAATTTTAGGGTAAATCAAATCCAATTGGTTTATTCTAATTGTATGGTGTATGGCCAGCTTATGGCTGATCTGGTGAAAACTTTGGTCAAAGTCAGCCCATATTTCTTCTGTTAGGTTGACCTTAAACAGGTAAGCTGATTGGTTTATATGCAGAAGTGAGACTTATGTTGCAAGCTCCATTTTTTGGAAGAAGGTTGCATTTCCTTAAACGGGGGATTGCAATGTCAACTTTACTTCTGCCTACAAACCAATCTTCATCCAGGTTTTAGTGCCAACACTTCTTGGAACAAGCTGAGGTGAGAAGCTGATTGGCTACCATGCAGAGCTGCAGCAGATTCACAGTGCACCAGTTCTAGCAAATACACCCCAATGATGCCATTCATGTCAACCGAGCAGAAGTAAATCAGTGTTCATGAACCCTGTCCTCAGGGCCCACTAACAGGCCAGGTTGGCAAGAAAAATTAAATAGATCACAGGTGATATAATTTGCTGCTCAGTGATTGCAGTATTCTAGTCTGCATCTCCCAAGGTAATACCTAAAACCTGGCCTGTTAGTGGGTCCTGAGGACAGGGTTGATTACATTAAACAGTGTACATTTGTTTCCTAAAAAGTGTTTCCATTATATCTTACCAATGAGCCATCCTGAGGGCATTTGGCCACTCTCAAACTTTTGATATAGGGCAGTCTGGCGTAGGATGAAAGCATCATGGCATGACCCTGGAAAACCTGTGCGTGCACTCATTATGCGCTGTCTGGCATCACATACAACCTGGACATTCAGGGAGTGGTACTGCTTACGGTTCCTGAAGTCCACTTCACATCTCCTGGGGGGCCTGATAGCGACGTGGGTACAATCAATGGCCCCCAGGATCTGTGGAAATTCTCCACGTTGGTAGAAAGCCACCTTCACATTATTCCACTCATCTTCACTTTGTGGCCAGTGTATAAATTGGGGCACAAGGTCAAGAATGGCATTAATGACCTGCATAAACACCCTGGACACCGTGGGTTGGCTGATGCCCAAGATGAGGCCAGAGGTGGTTTGGAAGCTGCCACGGCCCAAAATATAAAGTGTTGACAATAATTTCACCATGCCAGGAACCGCCTGGCTTCTTGTGGTCTGGGGCTCGAGTTTTTCTGACATCAGCCCATACAAAAACTCTATTGCTCCTCGTGTTAGTCGGAATCTCCTCCGGACATCGGTGTCCCTCATCTCTTGGAGGATGGCCCGTGGCAGAAACAGCCGAGGCTGTCGTATGCGGGGTGCAGCAATCCCCGCTGTCTCTTCCTCCCTTAGTTCATTTTCTATGGCCTCTAGTGCTAAACATATTGCCATACCGAGGACATTTTGCACTGTTGCCATTATGAAAAGAAAGGCAGTAAAAATTCCAGTCTAATTTATGCTTGCACACATGCGCGGAAATATGCGCGTATGACGTCATTCCGCACGGGAAATATATACGCCATTTTTCCCGCCAAATTTGCGCGCAAAACACATGAACCACACCCTCCTCTAGTATAAAACAAACATTGCTTGTTCTTCATTCTTGCTTCTGGCTGCAGAGTTGGCACACCAACTTTCTTGTGAAGGTAAGTCACATATTTAAGTATGACCTGCTTCAAAAAATCCCTTCAAATTACCATCTCCTTCCACTGAACATTTCCCTAAAGTGTCTTTATTTTTGAATAATTTCAAAATTGTTTATCAATACCATGCTGGGTTTATGAATTAACTTTTGTTTTGTGATTCCCCCCCCCCCCCCATTGGATGTGTGTGTGTGTGTCTCTCTAATTGGTACAATTGCTGCATGGATTTTCCATATTAGCTATGTGGCTTTCGGTTGGTATACATTTTGGCCCTACAAATATGCAGACATGCTGGTTAAAACCCCATACACACTCTTAGCAAAAACCTCTAATATGATGTTTTATTGTATGTACTTAATTTTGGAGGCAAACAGGCAGGCCCTTGCACTATATAGTGGAAGGCAAATCTCAATCCCATTTTCTTTGTTTAATTTTATGTATGGCCAGACTACTAATTCCTCAATTATTTGGAATGTGAGTTAGACAAGTTGGTTCTTTCCTTGAGGGCAGCCCATGGACAATCCTTTAACGCTTTTTGGTCCCTCGTCAAGTTTTAGGGGTAACAGGGTTGCTTTTGTTTGACCAGCAGCACATGCATTGTACTGGACTGCTTGCTGCGTAATGGCTTTATGCATCCAAATGTTTCCTGAATCATTTCTGCTCTGCAGGGGCTGGTCAAGTGCATGCTGATTCTCAAACACGATTTGTCATGTTTCTTGCAGCAGTTGAGGGGGAAGGCTCCATGGAGTTAGTAACTTGATTACCCCATGGGGTCGCCCTGTCTGCTCCTTCTATTACACCCTACTCAATGGAATTTTGCCTGGAGCCTGTTTGTATAGCATTGCATCTTTACATTTTATTTTCTGACATCCCTTTAGCATCACTAAATCTTTATTAGACATGGCACCCTCTGCACCCCCCTCCCCCTTGATTGCATGTTTGCTAGCTGTTCATGTTCTCTTTGCCTTCATAGAACTAATGTTTGTTTGTTTGGTTTGTCTTTCTAATTTCAGATTTCGAGCGGGATTTTTGGGCCATTAGCCCCTCCCCTTTGTTCCCCTTAATTGGTTCCTGCGTTGTAAGTTCCTCCTCTATCTTGTTTGCTAGCTGTTCATGTTCTCTTTGCCTTCATAGAACTAATGTTTGTTTGTTTGGTTTGTCTTTCTAATTTCAGATTTCGAGCGAGATTTTTGGGCCATTAGCCCCTCCCCTTTGTTCCCCTTAATTGGTTCCTGCGTTGTAAGTTCCTCCTCTATGTTCTTGTTTGCTAGCTGTTCATTTCTCTTTGCCTTCATAGAACTAATGTTTGTTTGTTTTGGTTTGTCTTTCTAATTTCAGATTTCAAGCGAGATTTTTGGGCCATTAGCCCCTCCCCTTTGTTCCCCTTAATTGGTTCCTGCGTTGTAAGTTCCTCCCCTATCTTGTTTGCTAGCTGTTCATGTTCTCTTTGCCTTCATAGAACTAATGTTTGTTTGTTTGGTTTGTCTTTCTAATTTCAGATTTCGAGTGAGATTTTTGGGCCATTAGCCCCTCCCCTTTGTTCCCCTTAATTGGTTCCTGCGTTGTAAGTTCCTCCCCTATCTTGTTTGCTAGCTGTTCATGTTCTCTTTGCCTTCATAGAACTAATGTTTGTTTGTTTGGTTTGTCTTTCTAATTTCAGATTTCAAGCGAGATTTTTGGGCCATTAGCCCCTCCCCTTTGTTCCCCTTAATTGGTTCCTGCGTTGTAAGTTCCTCCCCTATCTTGTTTGCTAGCTGTTCATGTTCTCTTTGCCTTCATAGAACTAATGTTTGTTTGTTTGGTTTGTCTTTCTAATTTCAGATTTCGAGTGAGATTTTTGGGCCATTAGCCCCTCCCCTTTGTTCCCCTTAATTGGTTCCTGCGTTGTAAGTTCCTCCCCTATCTTGTTTGCTAGCTGTTCATGTTCTCTTTGCCTTCATAGAACTAATGTTTGTTTGTTTGGTTTGTCTTTCTAATTTCAGATTTCGAGTGAGATTTTTGGGCCATTAGCCCCTCCCCTTTGTTCCCCTTAATTGGTTCCTGCGTTGTAAGTTCCTCCCCTATCTTGTTTGCTAGCTGTTCATGTTCTCTTTGCCTTCATTGAACTAATTTTGTCGTTTTGGATTTTTGTTTCTTTACAGACCTTGTGATTATGCCCACGAGAAGGCCCGGGGGTGTGAGGCTGGAAGGCCGTGGAGGAAGAAGGGGGCGCACAAGGGGGCGCACGGCGCAAAGGATGCCCTCACCTGGGGAGGGATCCTCCCAAAGGCATCCAGGGCGCATGCCAGCTTTTTCCAACGTAGAAAATATGACCCTTGTGAGGGAATATTTGCGACACCACGTTGAAATGAGGGGCATTGGCACCTCACGTCTGGGGTCGGCCCAAAGAGACCAGCTGTGGCAGGAGATTGCTGGGGTCGTGTGTGGAGTTGGAGGTCGTGCTCGCCGTACTGCTGCCAAGGTCCAGAAACACTGGAATGACCTGATGGGGCGGCTCAGGAAGAAGCTGGGCACGTGGGCTTCCCAGGGGTATGTGACAAGGCAAGGAGTGGCGCCATCACACCTTGCCCGCCTAACGGACTACCAGAGGCTAATGCTGGATGTCATCAGCATGGAGACTGTAGTTGGTGTGAGTACTCGGGATGACACTGATGACATCCAGCATGGTAAGTTAAAATCAGATGTACCAGTTGTAAAGTGTGTCTTGAGGAGGAAACATGTTGGATTTCTAAAATTGAATGTGCTTGCATTGCAGCCTCCAGTCCTAGGTCACCTACCCCTGGGAGTCCCTCTGGCCTGCCACAACTTCATGAGCCGCCCACACAGCCTGACCAGGTCCCCCCTGGTAAGTAAGCAAATGACCTCTGCTTTGTGTGCCCAAAATACAACAGTAAGAGGAAGCTTGTTTAACCTTAAAAATATCTTTACAGCAACACACCAGCAGGAGGAGGCAGTGGCGGCGAGCAACTTCCAACTCCACCAAAGCCAGGAGGAAGACCTAGGTTAGTATGTTTTGAACTGCCAATGCCCCATATGCTTGGAGGTCCAGAAAAAAATGGTGGTGGTAGGGGGGTGCTCATGCTTTTATATACATAATTCTGTGAATAGGGTGTCCTCCATTGCAAAGCAAACACTCACACATATATTGAGGGCAAAGGCCTCTTTAATGGTGGTTTGGGCTGGTTTGTCAGTGGCAACATTTGCATTTGAAGTCTTTGCCAAGCTGGGTCACATTGAAAGATTTGTCCACATGATTCCCAAAGACAAACTGGGCAAAATGTCTGTTTGTAATGCTAGATTATTTTGGGTGTTTACTTACTATTCTTGCTTTGTTTGAAATGCAGATTTTGACTTGAGTATGGCTGCTGCTGGAGTGGAGGACGATACTGCATCCAATGTGGGGGTATGTGCAATTCCAAAAATGTGTGTTGAACATTGAAAGGAGTCCTGTGTACTTGTTGTAATGACTTTTTGGTGGGGTTTTACGCTTTTGAACACAATGCAGCTGCTCCTGCTGACTTGCCTTCACAGGTGTTAAGATCAATACTGATTCTTTTTGGCCACGAGTGTTTACACAGAACCAGTAGATTAGGTGCTTGCCCACAAAGATTCCTTGGCCATTGATCCATCAAGTTTAGTATTGGAAAAGGGATAGTGACAAATCTTAAGTATCTGGGCATGTTAATCAGATTCTAAAATCATCTTGTTCCAAACATTTGAAGACCCCTGTGCTAAGTAACGCAGCTTTGAACATGTTTTTTTTATTTCCGTTTTTCTAATTATTTATGCAAATGGCAGCCACTTGTAAGAATGTTTGTGTGTTCAGAAATGCAAAGGATTTGTTTTCTAATTCAATATTATGGTTTTTGTTTCTTTCCAGCCCACATTGGATGCAGCAGAATCAGCACCCCTGCCACGTAGGCAAACACGCCTTATCAATCTTAGTGAAAGGTTGGCTGCCCAGGTGGATAGATTCTTGGAGCAAGGTGGCCCTTCTACACAAATTAATTATGTAGAAAGGACACTGGCGCTCCTACAGGAAACCTTGAGCCACCAAGCTCAGGACCGCCAACAATTGGAGCGTAGGGACCAGGATCATGCTTCCCAACTTTCCCTGTTGACTGTGGCTATCAACAACCAGACTGCAGTCCTCAGGGAAAGTCGTGATCAGATTCAGGGCCTGCGTTTAGCGGTAGAGCAACTAAATGCAACAGTAGCCAGATTCTCTCACAGCAGGGCCAGTAGCAGTGAAGAGCAAGGTGTTGTGTTGCTACAAGATGACCCTGTTGCCAGGCCAGGGTCAGAAAGCCATGGGGTGGCTGATTCAGATGTTTTCCGTATGGACACTCCCTCCCAATTAGATGTTCTACCCACTTCCTCACATGCCACCACAGACCCTAACACACAAACACACCATTCTTCTTCCTGTTCCCAAGTTTCACACATCACACTGCCCCCACCTGACCAGCCTACACCTTCTCACACAGCACCTACCCCCACTCCACTTGTATCCTTGCCCTCTGTCACACCCACCTCTGGACACGCTCAACCTGACCCCTCTCCTAGTTCAAATGTCACTACCCCTCTTCACGAAACCCCTAATCCCCAAATCTATGCTACCTCTGACCCCAACATCCTTCCCTCTAGTTTACCCTATTTTCATTTTCCAGTCAACCCCCAAACTTTCACTACCCTCCCTGGTTTCCAATATTATGCCTTGCCCCAATCCACCTCTCATCCCTTCACCATCCCTCCCGCACTAATTCAGGCCAGGACTCCACTCCAGCAGAGAACTGCCGTACAAGTGCCCCAGCAGCAGCAGCAGCAGATGGCCAGACTGATGGCCCAGCAAGAACAGTTATATAGAGAAATGTCCAGGCTCCTGGAACAGCCGGCACAAGAGGAACAACCACGGGAACAGCAGGAACCCCAATAATTTTTTCCCCTTTTTTTTTATGGTTTTATTTTTGGCTTGCTAAATTAAAATGTCCTTTATACTTTAAAATAAATTACACTTATGAATAGGAGGCTTCCCTTTGTTTTCTTTTTTTAATTCTGATAAGTCCACATACACAATCTAAGTTTGTGTTAATCTAGATTATATCTAATCGCTAAACTATTTTGATTTGAACAAACGAGAAGATGAGCACAAAGCTTAAATGGGTTATCAATGTTTGCTTAGGAATGTAACATTTTCAAACTAGGTAACTTAAAGCGAGTGAATTGTTGGTTCACTTACCTTTTTCCTTCCATTTCTGTGTTTCTTTTTTTGGGTGTTTGTTTTCTCTTTGTCTGAATTTCTCACTTCCTGTTTCTCCACAGTAAGGTCTTGAGTAAGCTATTGACTTTCCCCTGCTCCAAAGATGTTGGGAAGCTTACTGATGAAAAACGGGAAGTGAGAATTTTGAACAACTAAAGAAGGCATTTAGAAGGGAAATGTAAGGAAAGGGTAGAAAAGAACAAACAAGCCTTACACGACACTACACTACAGGCCCTTACACTACAGTACATGTTTTGGGTAAAGATGCCTGGGGCCTAGGTTGGCCATTGCTGGAGTGCTCAGGAGGGGAAGATATTATTGTGCCAGCTACGTGCAGAAGACCATTGTAGCTTAACCCTTTGCCAGTGTTCTTAACAAATACTGTTGGAGTTCTTTACAAAAGGTCAATACACTTTGAAGTGCAGTTGCTGTAGATTCAATTGGGATATGCAAGGAACCTAATACCAGCATTTTTGCTTGAAACTTATTGTCTAAGAAATGCAGCCGAGCTTCCCCCTCATTTCCAATATACAGCAACTGCACTTGTACTGCAAAGTGGAGTTAAATTTCGGCTCCCTCCTAAACCCCCTTTGCCCACTGAGGAGTCTTCACAAACTTACACACACCAAACCTAACTTGTGGCAATGTTTTTTGCCTACTTGATCCCTGGCAATTCTTCAAAATCGACAGGCAGGTGCACGTTCCATTTTTTAGTAAAAGGTAACAGCTGAAGTTCTCTTCTAATGTTTGGCCTTATTACCATCTAATCACCCGAGAATGCCAAAATTCTGGCCATTGTGCCTCAAGCTAGCATACTAGGGCAGATATGTATGTGTTTTCTACCTGTTCTGAGTGTTTGAAATCTAAATATAAAAGGATATATGACCAGATCAAGAAAGCTCGGGGACCTTTTTTGCCAAAATATATTTTTTTTATTAAGAAATACAATTTGTAAAACCCACGTAACATTTAGGGCTTAGCCCCCAAAATTTTCTCCAGGGCAGCCAGCCGCTCCTCATGCTGTTGAAGAGTCGCCGTTATCCTCTGCAGATTCGGGCCTAGAAAAAAACAAACAAAAATAAGTTCAATCTTGAGTCCCACTTGGGGCAAATAACTCAAATCATGAATTGTGTCTCAGTGGGTATTTGTAAACAATGCTGAGCAAATAACTTGACGGAGCCTTAAACTAGTCACTTAACATGTTCATTTAATCTCCAAAGTTGGGTGAGTAAATTGCTGACATTCACAAGTCAAGTAGAAGCTGACCCAAATAGAAGTCGAGGCACCTAATATCCCCTCAAAACTCGTGACCAATCTATTGTTGCTTGACTACAATCCTAGGGTGACCATCTGCGTGCCTCACTGTGCCCCTGACTAGACTGATGTTTAACAATAGAAGTGTTTGTACATTTCCTTCCCTCTAAATACATGTACCACAACAGGTGAATTTCAATCTAGCTAAAGTAGACTCAAGGTACAGCCTTAAAGAAAGGCTCTGTGAAAGGTGGTCATCAAAGAATCAAGTGGGTGAAGAAATCAATCCTTCTTCAGAACCACATTGGCCAAGATATCGGATCCTTGTGTATATACCCCTCTGCAAAGTTAAGGTTTCTCAAAGCTTAGAATAAGAAAATACCAGAGATGTTCTGCAAATGTTTGACACCAGGCCAGTGTCCTCTTTTTTTTGCTCACAAACACACCGGAAAACCCTTTCACAACTGTTTGGAAAGGTGGGGGTGGGTGGGGGGTTGTTCATAAAAGTATATCCTAAAATACACAGGTCTACACAATTTATCTTAGCGAGGAAATTAGAAGCAAAAACCACACCTCTGTACACAGGACGAGGGACATCGGAGGGTGCTAGACGTGCTGTGTGCTTAAAGGATCTCCATTTGGCAGGAAGGGTGCGATTTTGGCTTCACCTATTCCTAGCTACTTCCAATAAAAGCCTTATTTTTTTGTAGCTAATTTTACACTAACTAGATTGGTCAAAGTAGTGGTCCCTAAAACTGACAGTCCCTGGGCAAATTTCAAGCTACTTCCAACCAAAGAAGCAAAAATGAAGCGGAAACATTGTTAACTTTGATGTAAGAAGTTAAGGTAGGTGACATCACATCTGCAACACCCTAGGGATAGGGCAAGCAAATCTAGTCAAGAGTGTCATGTTTACCTGATTTCAAGCAAACAATATCAATTCCAAGTCATTCTTGCACTCAAAGTTGGCAAACAATATGATTATGCAAATCTCTTCAAATGTGGAGTTCCCAAACCGTTACAGCTCTGCATATCAAAGAATTACCTTCCATATATTTTTGTCTGAGATTAAGTGATAAAGCTGAATTTCACATGATTCTGCACACACTAAGAAATAACCCCTATTGTGACGACTTAGCAGCCACTAGCAATGCGCTTTTCACATAGAACTGTTTCGAAAATGTACCTTTGGCGATGCTTTCAAAGGACTTTGTGCGCACAGTACACAACGCTCTCAAACCACCCCAAATGATCCAGCTTTATTTTGCTTGGCCCACTCCGGCAACACCCCAGTGTGAAAAGGCACACTGGAATGAAGGGTAGGTAGGCTGGTTTCATGCACCTTTACACCTCTAAACCACCCTAAAACCACAAATTTGGGAAAGGCCTCTCTAAGGCAGCTAGCTACATCCCCCCCTCCCCAAAACCAAAGACACAAACCTAAAAAACACTTACGCTCTTCAACAGTCAACTGGGGGGCTGGCTCCTCCTCCTCCATGTCTCCATCATCTGAACTCAGAGCTAAACCAAACCAAAAGGCAAAAAATGAGTCATGACAGCACACACACACACACACACACTCTTGTCCCTTAATGTGGAAAAGGGTACTTACTGATGACAACCAACTGAGGAGCATCCTCCTCCCTCTTCACCTCCCTGACGTCCTCATCCGAACTCAGATCTAAAGCAAACCAAATGGCCAAAATTGAGTAATGACACACACACACGCTCTTGTCCCTTAATGTTGAAATGGGGACTTACTGATGACTAACGTGTCGTCCTCCTCCTGTCTCCTGTGTGTTCCAACTGCCGGAAACAAAAGAAAAAGACAAACATATGACACAACTAATCATATTTTTTGGTGTACTTTCCAACAATACACTAAGGACGCATACACACGATTGGTGTAAACCCAGGGGTCCTCAAACTATGGCCCTCCAGTTGTTCAGGAACGACAATTCCCATCATGCCTATTCATGTCTGTGAATGTCAGAGTTTTACAATGCCTCGTGGGATTTGGAGTTCCACAACAGCTGGAGGGCCATAGTTTGAAGATCCCTGGTGTAAACCAATGAAAACGGACTGAAGTTCCGCTTCATTGGTTAAAAACAATTGTGTGTGTGCGCTGTGAGTCTGTTATCCTTTGGTACCCCAAAATGCAACTTGCTTTACATTGCAAACAATAGATGGCGAACCAATAGGTAAAAAATACCATTGAACTTTGCTTTGTTCTTTTCAGCACGTCTTTGTGTTTGACGCTCACTCCATTATGATAGGATTATTTGTTTAAACAATGGTGTGTAGGCACATCACACCATCAGTGAGCTTCATCAGTTAAGCAATGCAAACGGACCTTCGGACCATTACCTCAGATAGACTGATCATGTAGAAGGCGGCCTAAGGGTAAACAATAGACTAAAGGGCTTCATTTCTTAAGCTGGACAGTGCAAAATCAGACTCCCTTCTGCCTAGAAAACAAGGTTCTTCCATCTTTTCAGGCTCCAGGTTCTCGGAAGAAGCTGAGGTGAGAAGAGGATTGCTTTCTAGGCAGAAGTGAGTCATATTTTGCCCTCCCCAACTGTAGGATCCAACAAAAAATACAGTCCAACTTACTAGTTTGTTGGGAGAGCCAGGCCCACCTCTGACCCCTCTGACTGGGGAGTTGGACCTGCATAAATAAAAAACAAAACACAAACACATATCACACCACCAATCCAAGGATTTGGTCTATTTGACACCAATACGCTAAGGGTAAACAATAGACTAAAGGGCTTCATTTCTTAAGCTGGACAGTGCAAAATCAGACTCCCTTCTGCCTAGAAAACAAGGTTCTTCCATCTTTTCAGGCTCCAGGTTCTCGGAAGAAGCTGAGGTGAGAAGAGGATTGCTTTCTAGGCAGAAGTGAGTCATATTTTGCCCTCCCCAACTGTAGGATCCAACAAAAAATACAGTCCAACTTACTAGTTTGTTGGGGAGAGGCCAGGCCCACCTCTGACCCCTCTGGCTTCGTCATGGCCCTCGCCCCACTCTTCCTCATCGGAAATGTCAGCTACATGAAGGCAAACAAATTAAAACCATTAGAACTTCAATTTACTACCCCCGCAACCAGCCTAATTTACACTAACCAAGTCTGTTAAATGTTTAGTCCCTACAAGAAGACCTGCTCTCTTCTTTGCCCCGTGGGCATTTCTACAATGCTTGTCCACTATGTCAAAATCCAAGCTGGTCAGACTCAGGACTTGCAGCTAGTGAACAACCCATCTCATTCCTCACTGGCTGTGTTATAGGCCATGAGGAACACAAAAGCAAAGAGCATTCTCTCAATCCTTGCCCATCCTGCTAAGCCTCTGTGTCTTGTAATGTTTTGATACCTCTACAGGGTGACCTGGTTCCAACTCTGTGCATTGCAGGGTGTTTTTTGGGTTGGAACCACAACAAACAACCTGCAAATGAGTGTTATTGGCCTTAAACATCATTTCGACAATCACTGGCCAACACTCATGCCCCATCCTGATTGGAGACATCAAGGCGGAGAATGCATGCCAAATCCCTCCCTAACAAAACAACAAAAACAAACATACTAATGCAATCTAGATCAAGCAACTTACAAGTATTTGAGGGCTGGTCGTCCTGCTGGGCCTGGTGCCGGTCATCTTGCTCTGGACATAAAGATTGGGTTGAGGGGTTCAGGGAATCCCAGAGACCCCGAATCCGACAGTCTAAAAGTGGGCGGGGAAGACTAAACAATACATACAGTACATTCAAAAGAGAGCCGACACTGACTGTCTCCTAGGGCCATTGGTCCACCCGCACTCCCTTCTCCATCTCGCAGGGACTGCATGTCTGGTGACCCATATGCTTTATTTGTATTGTTTTTTTTTTTTATGTACTGTATGTTTTTTGGGTAAAAATGTTATTTTAGGTATACTATGCTAAATAAATGAAACAACAATTACTCTGTTGTACTACTCTGATCGAGTAGAAACACCCTACCTTGTACCGGTCTAGTCCTCCCCGCCCACTTTGTGACTGTTGTTTTTCGGGGTCTCTGGTGATTCCCTGAAACCATCAACCTAATCCTTGACTCTAGGACGATGGGACCCCCTAAGCCATTTCTATTCTGTTTTGCAATGGAGAGGTTAAAATCCTATTGTGTACATAGATGAGATATTTAGACTATACATCAAGATAGACAGAGATATATATCCAAAACACCCCAGGCTGATTAACTAGTTCTTACCATAAATGACTTTCAGCCGCCTGTAGCCAGCTGCCCCTGCAGCCACGAAGCTCAGGCAGGCGGTCCGCCTGCCTGCGGGGGAGATGGTCAATGTGACCATGGGCAGTCTGCCATCGGATGAGGCTAGGACAAGATAAAAGAAAAAAAATATTAGAACTGACCCACCCAGGGTATAAACCACATCCCTTAGTCCAAATCCACAACACAAATTCACCTGCAAATGTAATACACCAAACTTCCTGACAAAGATAAGTTGGACTAAACTTTACAGTAGATTGACTTACCAGAAATTCGCTTACAAACAAAGCAGAGGAATTTCTCCCTCCGCCTCTTCATGTCCGACCAACAGTGCTGCATCTGCTTCACTGTTGGCCGGCTTTGGAATTTCTGCCTCATCCGATGCCAGACTACCCTCATAATCCCCCGCTTGGCAGCATGGGTCCGCCTGCCATCATAGCCCTTCAATAACAACAGCTGTTGGGGGAACAAAAAGGAAAGAAGTATTAATTTTCTACACAAGACCAAATTTTTCTAAATTCCAACCCAGACAAACACAAACCATGAACACAATCTTGCTTTTGTTCAGTAGCCATACCTACACCTATGTACTGTACAGTATATGTATATCTATATATATTTTTGTGTGGGTGTGTGGATCTATATCTAAATATATATATAGGTAGAGATATATACACACACACAAGCAGGAGGCAATATATACAGATGTAAACACAACAACATTCTTTATTATTTTGCTGTCACAATGTAGAGTAGAAGATTTCCTGTAATCTGTGCCCAGTCTTGCCACACAGAGATAATCCAGATCCCAACCAAGCCAAACCAAATCAAAACAAATGCTGCTCCAAAAAAAAGACAAAACGCCAAACCGCTCAAAAACAACATGCATAGATGTGAATTGAGCCTAAGGCGGCTTTCACAGTGCAGCGTTACCCGCGGTGGCGGGCTAGCAGCGCGATTTTCTGCACTGCTATACCGTGGTATTTTCCACGGTCTTCGTCCGCTAGCAGGGAGGTCCCCCCCCCCGGTAGTGGCCAAAAAAGGGTTAATACCACATGCAATGCGCGCGGGCGTTATTACCACAGGTTCACATTGATTTTGGAAGGGGCGGTATAGGAGCGGAGAACATACCGCTCCAAGGCCGCTGTAAAGATGACTTTTTAAGCAGTCGTGCAAGCGCACGGCTTCAGTGTAAAAGCCTACAGCCTTTCAATTAGAAGCCTGCAGGGCAGGCTTTTACAGGCGTTAGAGCAGCGCTAGTTTTTGTGCTGCACCACGTGAAAAACGGCCCAGTGTGAAAGGGACCTAAGGCTGACTGAACTTAGGGCTGGTTCCCCTTAATGTTTGCAATTGCTTTGCACTGCACTGCAGTTCAGATCACATGCAATGCCATTTAAGCCATCCAAACTGTATGGCTGAAATTGCCTCACATTTGAAATCAAACACGCACAGGACTGTTT
This sequence comes from Rana kukunoris, assembly GCA_029574335.1. Lineage (NCBI taxonomy): Eukaryota > Metazoa > Chordata > Amphibia > Anura > Ranidae > Rana > Rana kukunoris. Next base: position 52,084 of record JAJQKJ010002983.1, read on the forward strand.
TTTGGGCCAACACCAGAATTGCATAGGTGTTCACACCTCTGCGATCTGTTTCATGTCACTTCACAGTGCGATATGTGAGCTTAAACAACGTGTCATTACCAGTGTATGACACTCTCCAGCAGTTTGCATATGGCAGTGTGAACTGCTGTGTGAGTCGGGTGCGATGTGGGAACCCGCAGTGGATTTGCCAATGTGAAACTAGCTTTGGTGGGAGCAGTCAGGTGACAATTGTAGGCTGTATTCTTGGAGGCCCGGTTCACAGTGGTGCATTTTGTTTACCCCTGCAAATCCACTGTGAGTTCCTACATCCCACCTGGCTCACACAGCAGTTCACACTGCCATATGCAAACTGCTGGAGAGTGTCATACACTGGTAATGACACCTCCTTTTCAGCTCACATATGGCACTGTGAAGTGACATGAAACAGATCGCAGAGGTGTGAACATCTATGCAATTCTGTTGTTGGCCAAAAAAAAAAAAGTCCTGTGTTTATTTTCAAATATTCAGCGAATTCACGGCGCGCGTGGGGTCGCGCGAGAAGGTAACACCCTCTCGCTTGCCGCGCGACCCCCGCGCGCGCGGCTGTCCACCCCCCGCGCGCCGCGCTCGCCCCCCCACGCGCGCGCGCTCGCCCCCCCACGCGCGCGCTCGGCCCCCCACGCGCGCGCTCGCCCCCGCGCGCGCTCCCCCCCCCCCCCCCCCCAAAGAGCGTGAGCTATGTGTGTAAATTACATTAGGCCACAACTAGTAACTTACTTTACAGAGGAGAAGCATCTCAGCCCGGGAGAAGAGGGAGCGTGGCATGGTACTTGTCTCCAAACCCAAAACTACCCAGCAGGACTTGCTGCTTCCTGTATGGTGCCCACCCAATCATAAAACAGGTGTCAAATGATAATCTAGCCACAAGGAGGCTCTCCAATGCTGGGAGGACAAACATTGCCGTCCTTGTTTTTTTTGCCATTTGTGGTGAAACACACAGATCAATGAAAGTCCTGTCAGGGAGAGGAATCACCTCTTACTGTCAGTCCCCATCCCTTCAGTTATAATCACTCCCAGGGTACACATTTAACCCCTTCCCTGCCTGCTATTTTTTGAGCAGTGTTTGCTGTATCAATGATAATGGTCCCAAAAATGGGTCCAAAGCTAGCTTCGAGAATCTGTCCAGCCAAAAATAATAATCCCTAAATAACCCCCCCTCCCACCCAAAAATATGATAAAAAAATATTAGAAAACGCTCCAAAAAATAAACAGTAAAATACAGCAGGACAAAAAAAAAAAAAAACATTTTAAGAAACATTTTTATTGAGAAATGAATCATTAGAGAACGTGGAAAAGAGCAAGTACAGCCAAAGCAATGCATGAAAAACAAACACAGTAACACTATCAAATCTTTCAGATTAGACAATTTAGCTTATTCAAAAAACAGGAGTTAATGAAAATGACACAAAAATATTACATTCATTTAGATCATGTTAACAAAGATTTCACTAAAGCATGCAGCACAAATACAGAAAAGTAAACGAAAAAACCTCGCCAACATCAATAACATGGGGAAAGGTCCTAAAAATTCTTGGGCGAAAAACAAAGTACAACGTAAAAAAAAATTGAACTAAAATAACATATGATTTGCGTTAAGACAGAAGAGGAAAACAACATAACAAAGCCCCATGTTAGACACTCAATCTGGCCTCTTTGCAAGGCAGAGAGCAACTGACCTTTACACATTTTATAGACTTGTGTGCTAATGTGGAAATTGCAAACACATGCTCAGCCCAGGAAACGCACAATTTCACCCAATGTAGAGACTGAACTAGTAAGTGGCTACACCTATTAAGGATTAGCCATCAATTAGTAACCCAATAAACACACTCAATGAGCATGCTCAGAAACCTCCACACCAAAAAAAAAAAAAAACAAAAAAAAAAAACCTGAGCATGCTCAGACCATGCCCAATGCATTGCAATCTGCGAAAGTCCCATTTTCTAGTTCTAAGTCCAGGAGCCCCAGGCCTAAATGAAACACATCATCCAGCATACTATTCCATTTGAAATGGGACAAATCACCCCCGGACAGGGTGTGTAAACAAAGAGGCAAACGTGTGCAAAAGTTGGAATCAAAATACCATTGCAGCCTATGGAAAAGGACTTGTTAATTTTGGGAGGCACCACTTGGCCGTCCTTAGCCAAGGTTCACATTAAAGCAATTTGTCCTGCGATTTTAGAGATCAAATCACAGGAAACTTTGCTGCCTATTGTTGGCAATGGCACTGTTCCAATCGGTCCAACAACGATTTAGCAGCGCCACACTGATTTGCTAAAGTATCCCCTGCACTACTTGAACCAATTTCAGGTGTGATTTACAGATACATCTGTGCATGAAGCCACACAAATGTCAATCAAGTAGCACCTGAAATCACAACGATTTCGCTACTTAGAAATTGCGCAACAACAAATACAGTACTGATTTAAATGTAGCATCAGTGTGAACCAGGTCCCACCCTGACTACGGGGGTACAGATCCCACCCTAAGTGACATATATTTCCAAGTCATCTATTTGGATAGCAACAAAAAGGAAACGGGGCTACATGCGTTTCAAAGAGGCAATTTCATGTGTTTTGTTGTCAGCATGAAAATCACTTTGAAATTATGTAATAGGATTTAAAATGCTTGCAGTTCCAGTGCGTTCCAGTTCATGGAACCTACAAAAACGCAGCAAGAAACGCACATGCACAAAAATATCGGGCACACATCTGGACTGCGCTTCTATTGAGTGAACTAGCCCTGAGCCCTGCTTCACAGTGGTGTGATGTAACATGGCAAATCTCCCCTCAAATAGACAGCATTTGCCAGCAATTCCTGCCAATGGCACCATCATAATCATTGCAACAGCACATATGCGGCACTGCAACGAGTTAACTAAGTTAATTTGGCCCTACTTTGTAATATTTTTGTAAGGCCGAAAACATGCAGAAATGTCGCTTTAATCCCTGCCAAACTAAGGACTGACAAGCATAGGTGAAATTGTATGCGTTTCAGTGAAATCGCACAGGTTCACTCCCACAGTGTGAACCTGGGCTTAAGCTACTAACCTGGAGGGAGGGGAGTTCACTCTGCCTGTAAAGTGGTGCATCTTGGAACATGTTGACCAAATGATGCTTCAAAGATGCCCAGCTTTCTAGTACCCCAAAAATGTATACATTGTAGCTGCAAGGTTTAACCACAAAACAAAGAATTCTATGCCCCCCATACATACAAGGCCATTTTTGCGTGAAAAGGATTAGAATGAAGACACTCACGTGAAAAACACCTGCCCAAAAATGCCTAGAAATGTGCCCCTCCCACGCAATAACAAACCCCTAGCCAAACACAGCAGGCCAGCATACGAAAGGGGGCACAAGGGCCTCTTCCACACAAGCGTAAACTGGGGTTGGGGGAGGCTTCAGACAGGGGGGATATCCAACATGTGTAAAGGCCCTCTAAAGCAGTGTGGACAAGGTGATTTGTGCTTGTTATTGGGCTGAGCCCAACATGGCCCAAAAGCAGGCAGGTAGGTTGAGTGCATGCATGTGGCCTTGAATGTTTCAGGATGGAGTTGGCCAGTCCTTCTTGTTGTTTGGTCTCAAATAGTATGGTGTTTGGATTGCTAAAGGCACATCAAGGCTCACCGAGTGTGGAGTTCCCCTTTAAATGTCCCAAACACACCCAAGGCAAACATATGCATTGTAAACGCGAAAGCAAAAGAAGAGTGTGGAGTTCCCCTTTAAATGTCCCAAACACACACAAAGGCAAACATATGCATTGTAAACGCGAAAGCAAAAGAAGAGTGTGGAGTTCCCCTTTAAATGTCCCAAACACACCCAAGGCAAACATGTGCATTGTAAATGCGAAAGCAAAAGAAGAGTGTGGAGTTCCCCTTTAAATGTCCCAAACACACCCAAGGCAAACATATGCATTGTAAACGCGAAAGCAAAAGAAGAGTGTGGAGTTCCCCTTTAAATTTCCAAACACACCCAAGGCAAACATGTGCATTGTAAACGCGAAAGCAAAAGAAGAGTGTGGAGTTCCCCTTTAAATTTCCAAACACACCCAAGGCAAACATGTGCATTGTAAACGCGAAAGCAAAAGAAGAGTGTGGAGTTCCCCTTTAAATGTCCCAAACACACCCAAGGCAAACATGTGCATTGTAAATGCGAAAGCAAAAGAAGAGTGTGGAGTTCCCCTTTAAATGTCCCAAACACACCCAAGGCAAACATATGCATTGTAAACGCGAAAGCAAAAGAAGAGTGTGGAGTTCCCCTTTAAATGTCCCAAACACACCCAAGGCAAACATATGCATTGTAAACGCGAAAGCAAAAGAAGAGTGTGGAGTTCCCCTTTAAATGTCCCAAACACACCCAAGGCAAACATATGCATTGTAAACGCGAAAGCAAAAGAAGAGTGTGGAGTTCCCCTTTAAATGTCCCAAACACACCCAAGGCAAACATGTGCATTGTAAATGCGAAAGCAAAAGAAGAGTGTGGAGTTCCCCTTTAAATGTCCCAAACACACCCAAGGCAAACATATGCATTGTAAACGCGAAAGCAAAAGAAGAGTGTGGAGTTCCCCTTTAAATGTCCCAAACACCCAAGGCAAACATATGCATTGTAAACGCGAAAGCAAAAGAAGAGTGTGGAGTTCCCCTTTAAATTTCCAAAAAGAAAGCAGCGCACACACTAAGAAGGAAAAACCTGCTGTACGCCTAAAACGAATATGCTAATTAGCCTACGCCACATAGGATTTACTAAGAAACTGCCGGCGTAGTGATCAGGCGCGTTTATATGGGCGCACTTATCGTTCACGACATGCGCAGTGCTAACACGCAGCCGGTGCAACTGCAGTTGCAATTGCAGGCGGAGGAGACGTGTATAGGATAAGTTCTTTCTGGAGTGCATTTAGGCTTTTTTAACAACTTTAGTGGCTTGTTATGTGCTAGCCTATGACACCCAAGCATGAGCTTAGTATAAAGGGACTTCGGAAATTCTGATATTTGCCTGTGACTGTTCTGTACGCCAGGTTGAGGCTGGCGTGCCGTTTGCGCTGTATAGCGCGCTGCTGACGCATTGATAAATAGGAAATTGCGCTGCGCTGCACGCGTGAACTTTCGTAAATGATTTTGGTGCGTTGCGCCCACATATGCGCCACAACTCACGGCGCACATCGCTTGGTAAATCAGCCCCATTGTGTGGATTTTCTATGTGATGTCACAATAATAAAGCTTATATCTTACAGATGATATTCTCTCTCATTCTCTTGGTTTAGAGTGGAGATCCAATCGATATAGAATTTGAGGTGAAATCAGAAGAAGAAGAGATGTATGTGAGGGATGATCAGCAGTCTATGGAGGAGGATGGAATAACGGGGACATTTATAGAGGAGGACACTCCTACAGAGATCAGCACAGGTGGGTCATTAACACTAAATCCATTCCTCCACCCATACTGCTCACTGATTGGTCCAGAGTAGGGTGGGGACTGGGTAATATCAGCCTGTAATCCCCTGGTCACTTTCCTGAGCTGTGTTCCCCGTCCTGTATTCCTGTATTTCTCTCAGATAATCTTCCTTCTTTGTGCTGAAGACACAATTTATGTCTCTAGACTGGATCTATGGAGATTCTGGGGTTCAGCTGGCAGCAAAATGTTCATTTCCCCCATAGGAGTTACTACACCTAGGCACCTGGGGTATGTGATTTGTGTCTTCTGCCCCATACCCGGGTATGGCAAGATCTCTGACAGACAATTCTCCCGGGTGACTAACTCTGTTGTCTGCTGGCTGTGCCGGGTGGAGGGATATGTCTGTATAGTCTCAGACCCAAGTCACTGAGTGCAGTCTCAGGAGATGGGAGGCAGAGGTGTGGGATCTCTGCAACTTGTCTCATGTAAAAAATAATCTACCACTGGTTACTGAATACCAATATTATGAGTCCTGACCCTTACACTATATCATTTATATTGTACATTACAGACTCCTGACCCCTGCACTATATACTCTATATTGTACATTATATACTCCTGACCCCTGCACTATATACTCTATATTGTACATTACATACGCCTGACCCCTGCACTATACACTCTATATTGTACATTACATACTCCTGACCCCTGCACTATATACTCTATTGTACATTACAGACTCCTGACCCCTGCACTATATACTCTATATTGTACATTACTGACCCCTGCACTATATACTCTATGTCAGCCCTCAAAAATTCTACTCGCCTGCTCGCAATTTGAGTGGACCAGGCTGACTATTTCCTGGCTGATGAGATCAGCCAGAAAACTGACAGCCAGGGGACACAGAGGCAGGACTGGACTGCCCTGGCCCCGCTTTGAGCTGCAGCGCTCCCCCCCTCTCTCTCTCTCTCTCTCTCCTCCTCTTGTGTTGTGCATCACACACAGCGGGGATGTCCCTATAGTAGACAGTTAATAATTAGATCGACCGGAGCTAGACCAGGAGGGGGGAATTGTAAGATCCTCAGAGACAAAGCTGCCTGATGTGGGTGGAGTCCTGGTTTAGGGGAACCAATCAGCTCATGTCTAGTAATAATCTTTGTATTTCTATTTTAGTAGATGGACGGGAGATGAGGAAAACCTCAGAGGATTGTCTCACTTTGTCTCCAGACTGTAAAGTAGAAGATGAGGACATCACACAGTATAGTCCAGGAGAAAACCCGACTACCTCAAATGTCCATCCGGCACCACACAGTGTAGATGGACCATCGTATTCCTCTTATCCTGAGGAACCTCAGACTGTGCGGGACGGTGCCGGACCATCGTATTCCTCTTATCCTGAGGAACCTCAGACTGTGCGGGACGGTGCCGGACCATCGTATTCCTCTTATCCTGAGGAACCTCAGACTGATGGACGGTGCCGGACCATCGTATTCCTCTTATCCTGAGGAACCTCAGACTGTGCGGACGGTGCCGGACCATCGTATTCCTCTTATCCTGAGGAACCTCAGACTGTGCGGGACGGTGCCGGACCATCGTATTCCTCTTATCCTGAGGAACCTCAGACTGTGCGGGACGGTGCCGGACCATCGTATTCCTCTTATCCTGAGGAACCTCAGACTGTGCGGGACGGTGCCGTCCTTCCAACAGATAAGAGGATTTCCTGTCCTGATTGCGGGAAGTGTTTCTCTTCTAAATCCAATCTTAATAATCATAAAAGATCTCACACAGGGGATAAGCCGCATTCCTGTCCTGAGTGCGGGAAATGTTTTTCACAGAAGTCTGATCTTTATACACATCAGAGATCTCACACAGGAGAGAAGCCGTATTCCTGTCCTGAGTGCGGGAAATGTCTTTCAGATAATTCCAGTTTTAACAGACATTGGAGATCTCACACAGGAGAGAAGCCTTATTCCTGTCCGGAGTGCGGGAAATGTTTTCCACAGAAGTACTGTCTTGTCATACATCAGAGATTTCACACAGGGGAGAAGCCGTATTCCTGTCCTGAGTGCGGGAAATGTTTTTCAGACAATTCCAGTTTTAACAGACATCAGAGATCTCACACAGGGGAGAAGCCATATTCCTGTCCTGAGTGTGGGAAATGTTTTCCAGACAATTACACTTTTAAGAGACATCAAAGATCTCACACAGGAGAGAAGCCGTATTCCTGTCCTGAGTGCGGGAAATGTTTTTCCGCCAATTCCAGTTTTAAAAGACATCAGAGATCTCACACAGCAGTTTTCAGCAGTTTTCCTGTACTGAGTGTGGGAAGAGTTTCCATTGTAAATCATCCCTTAATAGGCATAAAAGATCTCACACAGGGGAGAAGCCGCATTCCTGTGCTGAGTGCGGGAAATGTTTTTCACGGAAGTCCAATCTTTACACACATCAGAGATCTCACACAGGGGAGAAGCCGTATTCCTGTCCTGAGTGCAGGAAATGTTTTTCACAGAAGTCCCATCTTTCCATACATCAGAAATCTCACACGGGTGAGAAGCCGTATCCCTGTCCTGAGTGTGGGAAATGTTTTTCAGACAATTCCACTTTTAAGAGACATCAGAGATCTCACACAGGAGAGAAGCCGTATTCCTGTCCTGAGTGCGGGAAATGTTTTTCAGTGAAATCCAGTCTTTACAAACATCAGATATCTCACACAGGGGAGAAGCCGCATTGCTGTCCTGACTGCGGGAAATGTTTTTCACGGAACTCCAGTCTTTACACACATCAGAGATCTCACACAGCTGAGAAGCCGTATTCCTGTCCTGAGTGCGGGAAATGTTTTTCACAGAAGTCCAGTCTTTCCATACATCAGAAATCTCACACGGGTGAGAAGCCGTATTCCTGTCCTGAGTGTGGGAAATGTTTTTCAGACAATTCCACTTTTAAGAGACATCAGAGATCTCACACAGGAGAGAAGCCGTATTCCTGTCCTGAGTGCGGGAAATGTTTTTCAGTGAAATCCAGTCTTTACAAACATCAGATATCTCACACAGGGGAGAAGCCGCATTGCTGTCCTGACTGCGGGAAATGTTTTTCACTGAAGTTCAATCTTTCCATACATCAGAGATCTCACACAGGGGAGAAGCCGCATTGCTGTCCTGACTGCGGGAAATGTTTTCCACAGAAGTCTAATCTTTTCACACATCAGAGATCTCACACAGGGGAGAAGCCGTATTCCTGTCCTGAGTGTGGGAAATGTTTTTCAGACAATTCCACTTTAAACAGACATCAGAGATCTCACACAGGAGAGAAGCCGTATTCCTGTCCCGAGTGCGGGAAATGTTTTCCACGGAAGTTCAATCTTTCCATACATCAGAGATCTCACACAGGAGAGAAGCCGTATTCCTGTCCTGAGTGTGGGAAATGTTTTTCAGACAATTACACTTTTAACAAACATCAAAAATATCACACAGCTGAGAAGCCGTATTCCTGTCCTGAGTGTGGGAAATGTTTTTCACAGAAGTCCCATCTTTCCAGACATCAGAGATCTCACACGGGTGAGAAGCCGTATTTCTGTCCTGAGTGTGGGAAATGTTTTTCACGGAAGTCCAGTCTTTACACACATCAGAGATCTCACACAGGGGAGAAGCCGTATTCCTGTCCTGAGTGTGGGAAATGTTTTTCAGACAATTCCACTTTTAAGAGACATCAGAGATCTCACACAGGAGAGAAGCCACATTCCTGTCCTGAGTGCGGGAAATGTTTTTCAGTGAAGTCCAGTCTTTACAAACATCAGAGATCCCACACAGGGGAGAAGCCGTATTCCTGTCCTGAGTGAGGGAATTGTTCCTCACTGAAGTCCTGTCTTCCTGTACATCAGGGATCCCCCTCGAGGTGTATTAGTGCCTTGAGTGTGGGAAATGTCTTGTATATGAATGTTGCTGGACATCACAGCTGTCATGTGGGGAAGAAGCACACCCTGATATACACCTCAGATATACTCCATGGCTGATCTCCATCATGTTAGAAACACTTCCAGGGGTGTGGACATTGTTAAAGGGTGTGGGAGTTCATTGAAAACTACAAGCCGACATCGGCAAAGGACAGAACTCTGTGAATGAATGGCACGGCCGCGCTCTTTTCATAAAGTGACAGCCGGTACAGGGAACTTCTCCCCGCACTGCTGTCACACAGAGGGATCGGATCGCTGAGCCGTTGCAGGAACATGTAACATCTTTCCGAAGGTGAACGTTTCCTTTAACCCTTTCACTGCCAGAGATGTTTTTGTGTCTCCCCCCCCGCATGTTTTAACCCCTTCAATACCGGACACTCCCCCCCGCCCCCCTTCCTGCCCAGGCCAATTTCCAGCATTCAGCGATCTCACACTTTGAATGACAATTACTCGGTCATGTGACACTGTACCCAAATGACACTTACGTTTTTTCCCCACAAATAGAGATTTATTTTGGGGGTATTTGATCACCTCTGGGGGGGTTTATTTTTTGTGCTACAAATAAAAAAAGACAAAAAATTATGAAATAAAAAAGTTTTTTCTTTGTTTCTGTTATAAAATGTTGTAAATAAATAAGTTTTCTCCTTCACTGATGAGGAGGCACTAATATGCAGCACTGATGGGTGGCACTGATCAGGAGGTACTGACAAGCATTCCTGGTGGGCACTGATTGGCATCACTGGCAATCATCGCTGATGGGCCTGTACTGATAATCAATGCTGAATATCAGTGCAGATCCCCCCATCAGGAGAGTCGCTGATTGGCTCTCCTCTACTCGCGCCTTGTCAGCATGAATAAAGGAAAGCCGATAACCGGCACTTCCTGGTTACCATGTGATTGGCTTTGATTGGACACAGCTTATCACATGGTATAGAACCCAAGTCATAGGCTCTTTACCGAGATCGGAGATGCAATGTTTCAGAGCGACACACCTCACCACCGATCGCAGCGCGCCCGAGCGGCTTATTCTTCTGGAACGTCATATGATGTCCTATAGCAGAATGCCTGGCCATCATTATGCTATAGGACAGGAAGGCGTTAAAAAAAATATTTTAATCCTGAAGATTATAAATAATATAATTGTGGTAGTTCCAGTTTTGTTATGTCACACAAAAGTCTAGGAAACGCCAAACTTTAGTAAAAAAAAACACAATAAATGTTCATTTTAGGGGGCAAAAAAAAGACCAAATTTTTGGTAAAATATAAAAGCCGAGGTTGCACCGAGTAAATGGATACCCAACATGTCAAATCTTATATTTGTGTGCGCCTGTGAAATGGCGACAGACTTCATTACCCGATATTTTCTATAGGTGATGCTTTAAAAGCCCCCGTATAGGTCATCAGTTTAGTGTTACGGAGGAGGTCTGGTGATAGAATTATCACTCTCATTCCGGCCTGTGCGGCGATATGTAACATGTGTATCGCCATCAACGTTTTCAGATGTAGGCGCCCCCCAAAGTGGTTTGTATATGTGGGGGTGGGGTCCCAAACTTTTTTTGGGGCGTTACGTGTGGGTGGGTTTAACTTTGATTAACTTCATACAATTAAAAAAATTATTATTATTTTTTTTTTTCCCCGTAGCATTGACTGGCGGAAGCGACAACAAACGTCACTTCCGTCCAATGCTCCTAAAGGAGTATTTTTTATTTTATTTGCCAAATGAAAAGTCTTGCCAATAATAGTGTCAGAACGGCACGGCCCGGGAAGAGACCTCACACATGACATATGAGGGATTTAATAGGTTAATAGTTTTTTTTGCAGGATATGAAATTCCCTTCCTGGAATAATTGGTATATCGGGGGTGATGCAGTTTGCGTCTTCAACAAAGACATAAGGCCCAGGAGAAAAACGATCGGTGTCCATCTATTCATCGAAGGTGTTGTCTTTGAAGAGGATGCCGCGGGACAGCTTGATCAGAGTGATGTGATTGGTGGAGTTACTGGAGTTGTTCTTGGGGGGGTATGAAGACCTGAGAAATGTTAATAATTTGTATACATTTTAATAAATCAGAACTAATGTTCTAGAATATATTACTGAATCTTCTAATAAATGTAAATCTGAGAAATGTGGCTTCCAATAGACCCCATAGTGGGGGAATAAAGTGGTGATGTGAGAAGCAAATATGCGGACAATCTTCTAGGAAGGCCTGGTGAGGTTGTGACTTTACATGGACCCTGGATCTTCTACTTATACTAAATGTTGAGTTTGTAACAGACACGTGGTGGACACTACACCCAACACACCGAGATTACTCACATTACTCTCCAGCCCATACCTCCTACTCAACAATCAGTTACATTTCTGTGGCCTATTACCACTAGGGATGAGCCGAACACCCCCACGTTTGGTTAGTACGTTGGAACGGACTGAACGTTCATGCAAACATTTACAACCCCATTGAAGTCTGTAACGGGGTGACCCGTGACACCCAGAGACGTTGGAAGGATGAGAGATACTCTTGTGCCAGCAGCACCAAAAACTCTTGGGTCGAAATCCACCCTGTGCCCTTTTGGGTGTAGGGTGGCTAATAGTGAATCATAATTCACATATTACATGAGATGGGACATTAATAATACGTCATATTGCAGGACTGAGATATCACAAGGAGTCATGATGACATGACCAGGTCAGCCAGTGAGTCATACCTTTTGTATAATTGGCTATTGAAATGTTAAGTGAGGTTGGTTCTTCAATGTGTGGACACATGCTTTTGAAAGGTGTTAATTCAGGTCTACAAGACCAGAGTGAGTCATACCTTTGTATAATAGGCTATTGAAATAATTGAAGGTGTGGATTACACCCACTCTCACTGCCATTGTGTGATAAAGATGCGGTGCCGACCGGCCTTAGCTTACCTGAATGCCTTTTAGAGTGTGATTGAAGCCCCCCATGGTGTGAAGGGGGGTGGAGACTACATTGTCCTGTGAATAACTGTATTATGTTGTACTGGATATAAGAAGCTGAGAAATTACTAATAAATTGTCATATCTTTGGATTCAAGAACGGAGCTCTGTCTCGTTTTATTCTGGGAAAAGATATGGATCGTGTATGCAATATTGTCGCAGTGTGTCAGATAAGCTTGTCGTGGTTGGATGGAAAGCTGTAAGCGGTGGTAACCGTTACATTGGTGGCAGCGGTGGGATGATTCCATCACCAGAAGGACGGCTACACGGACACAGGACAATGGAGACGCTGTATGAACGGATGAAGCTCTCTTCCCTCATGGACTTACTGGAGAGCCGAGGCAGACCGGCCAGCAACCGTAAGAAAAGGGACATTATCGCAGAACTTGTCGAAATGGATAGAGCTAAAAGGCCCGCCGTAATGGACAGGACACCCGAGGAAGAAAGTTTTGATCGGGCTGTTAACCTAAGACTGGCACATTATGGTCCTAACCCTCCACCGGAGATCAGGGACCGAGTTATTACAGCTCTGAATGCCACCTTGCTACAGCGAAGAAGTGCTGAAGCAGCTGAAGTCACAGCAGCACCAACTAAAGAGAGAGGAGAGGTGCAGACACCAGTCTCCATGGAAGAGGAATTCCAAAGGAGGTTACAAGAGATGCGGATACAGCATAGAGGACCAGTATCAGAGGAGGTCCTGTTGGGATGGTCGGATGTGATTCGGTGCCAACTCTGGAAGGAAGCACTAGCTCGGGAGCAGCAAAACCAAGGAAAGGTCCTGCCCTCCATCTATGCAAAGTACTGGCCGCAGTATGACGTACGAATGCTGTTGTTGGGGGAACAACCGAAGCAGAAGTGGATAGCGGAATTAAACAGGCTGATCCGGGCAGAGATGCAGCTGGATGAGAGCTACAGAGCCCTCCGGTGGTATGTAGCCCAAGAGTGCCCGTGGTCAGCGGATGACAGCCCCACAGAAGGCTATGACTATGATGGCCTGGGATTGTTGTATTGGAGGATGGCCAGTGATCCCGACTTTGGGGATGATCGGGAGTGGCGCTTGGAGGACATAATGGAGCACAGAGAGGAAAAATTGAATATCTCGGGAGGCCACTGGTCACAGGAAGATTTAGAATTTCTGGCCATTCAAGAATGGGAGCTGGAGGTTGCCTACAGACAGCTGCTAGACTCGGCTCAGCAGCAGGGTAGGGCTCCCATTGCCTGGGACTATGAAGAAAGTTCAGATGACAACTGTGAACTCCTGGTTGATGAATCGGCAGTGGAAAATATGGAGATTTTCATCCCTAAAGTCGAAGCGGATGGTGTGGAGTTCCAGGGAGCCGGGGCGGTTGGCCCCCCTCTCCAGCAACAAGTTGAGGTGGTAAAGCTTTTACCCCCAGCTGAATCACTGGCAACAGAGCAGGGTACCCCAAGCCTCTACTCCCAACTAGCAGAAGAGGGGGACCCTGTGGTAGTGGATGGGACTGTGGTCTCCACTCACAGCAACCCAGCGGAAGAGCTGGCAACAGAGCAGAGGGTCATAGGCCTCTGCTCCTCACTAACAGAAGAGGGGGTTCCTGGGGTAGTGGATGGGACTTCAGTCTCCACTGGCACAACCCCAGAAAATGGTACAGGACTGGGACAGGAGGATGTCGGCCTTGCTTTGCAAGCACCGGGGGGTTTTCACCAAGCACCAGTGGATGGGACTTCAGTCTCCACTGGTATACCCCAGGAAGGGGGGGCAGTTGGCCCAGACCCCCAACAGCATGATGGACTGAGCCCAGCCACCATGCTTTCTCCCCAGCAGCAGGCGTGTTCTCTGAGAGAGGCAGAGGTTGGTGGGGTGAGTAATGCTCAGTTTGGAGCCATTTATTTGGGGTACAGTATGGAGGATGTCGGCTTTGCTTTGCAAGCACCAGGGGGTTTTCACCTAGCACCAGTGGATGGGACCTCAGTCTCCACTGGTATACCCCAGGAAGGGGGGGCAGTTGGCCCAGACCCCCAACAGCATGATGGACTGAGCCCAGCCACCCTGCCTTCTCCCCAGCGGCAGGCGTGTTCACTGAGAGAGGCAGAGGTTGGCGGAGTGAGTAATGCTCAGTTTGGAGCCATTTATTTGGGGTACAGTATGGATACCAGCATTGGAGGACTGGAACTACCGACGGACTTCGGAGTCAACCCGTTTGGGGTTCCCTCCTGTGTCCGTCTCCCACCGAAAGGGGAGAGATGTAACGGGGTGACCCGTGACACCCAGAGACGTTGGAAGGATGAGAGATACTCTTGTGCCAGCAGCACCAAAAACTCTTGGGTCGAAATCCACCCTGTGCCCTTTTGGGTGTAGGGTGGCTAATAGTGAATCATAATTCACATATTACATGAGATGGGACATTAATAATACGTCATATTGCAGGACTGAGATATCACAAGGAGTCATGATGACATGACCAGGTCAGCCAGTGAGTCATACCTTTTGTATAATTGGCTATTGAAATGTTAAGTAAGGTTGGTTCTTCAATGTGTGGACACATGCTTTTGAAAGGTGTTAATTCAGGTCTACAAGACCACAGTGAGTCATACCTTTGTATAATATGCTATTGAAATACTTGAAGGTGTGGATTACACCCACTCTCACTGCCATTGTGTGATAAAGATGCGGTGCCGACCGGCCTTAGCTTACCTGAATGCCTTTTAGAGTGTGATTGAAGCCCCCCATGGTGTGAAGGGGGGTGGAGACTACATTGTCCTGTGAATAACTGTATTATACTGTACTGTATATAAGAAGCTGAGAAATTACTAATAAATTGTCATATCTTTGGATTCAAGAACGGAGCTCTGTCTCGTTTTATTCTGGGAAAAGATATGGATCGTGTATGCAATATTGTCGGAGTGTGTCAGATAAGCTTGTCGTGGTTGGATGGAAAGTCGTAAGCGGTGGTAACCGTTACAAAGTCTATGGGACTCGAAGGTTCGAATTCAAAAGTGCTCATTTTAAAGCCCAATATTCAAGTTATTGTTGGAAAACGTCTTTGAAAACCCGGGTCTTGCCCCAGAGAACATGTATCAATGGGGAAAAAGTTTTAAAAACTATTTTTTTTCTGTAGCAGCGATTTTAATGACGCTTAAAGTGAAAAAGAAAAATTCCTTTAAATATCATACCTGCTGGGTGTCTATAGTAGTGGCCCGTGTATAGAAATGTCCCTGCACAACATGAGATTACTATAAGAAAAAAGTCATTTAAAACTGCTTGCGGCTTTAATGTAATGTTTGGTCCCTGCAATATGGATAAAAGTCACTGAAAAAAAATAGCATGGGTTTCCCCGCCACCACTCCCCCCCAGGTCATTACAAGACCCTATGGCCCTATATACTTTAAACAGCAGTATACAGGCAGTGCAAACAAGACAAGGACTGTAGGTTTGTTACGTAGAATCTGAACCATGTCATACTTTGCTGCTGCATATTGCACAATTTCCTAAAGAGACCCTCAACAAACTACATGACACTTGTGCCTGGTGATGAGGCCATTGATGTTCCAGTGGTGGCCCGTGAGCCTGTGGCCATACAGGCTAGGCCCCCCAAAGCACACGTGCTGTGTGGCAACAATATGTCGATTATTTTAGGGGTGGGGGGGGCATTAAAATTAAAAACACGGCAGAGAACCTCGACGGGCAGAACACATCGTTCCACCCGTCGAGGTTCTCTGCCGGCCGTCGAAATCGGCGACCCGCCCGTCGGGAATGGCAACCAGCCATTCATCCAGGCGTGCCGTCGAGCAAAAAGAGAGCGTGCTTTTTTTTTTCGCTCAACGGGATTCCCGACGGGCGGGGCGAGCCAGGAGCGTACACACGGCCGAGGTTCTCACTGGAATGCAGCTTCCAGCGAGGTTCTCGCTGGTTTCCAGCGAGAACCTCGGTCGTGTGTACGCCGCCTTAGCTTTCTCCCCATATCTAACCCACAAACTCATCCACTGATCATAAAGTCCATAAAGTTTCGTATCGTCGTATTGCACGATCGTTTTTTCGACGTTTTCTACCGACTGTAAACGACTTTCTCTATCCCTTTATACACTGCGCATGTGAGAAGCTCTGCACGTTTCCACGCCCATGACGTTCGTTCTAGTGATTGCCACGCCCCTTTTTAGTCGGTCAATGTGTTGAGGAGTCTGAAGACATGATGGAGGAGAGACAGCAAGCTGCAATCAGGCAGGAGACAGGCCAGGCACTCACCAGGAGGAGCAGGAGGTATAAAGACACCAACATGAGCTTTGAAGAGATGGTTGAGATGGTGGCTATTTTAAAAAAGGAGGACTATGACGGCAAAAAAGGGCCTTACAAAAACCCCAATAAACTAAAGGGCCAGATCATAGATAAGGTACGGAGGGCTATCCATGCAAAATTCGGGGTGCAGAGGTCCACGGAGCAGTTGCGCAAGAGATGGAGTGATTTGAAAATCCAAGAGCCAGAGCAGATGGAGAGAATTTGAAGAGTTCTCAGAAGACGTAAGTAATTTTCATGTCTGCTCTGAATTATTTTTTTATTTTGTGGCATGTGCTTTTTATCGCAGGTTGTGTATATATACAGTTCAAGAACAGATGTTTGAAGGTTCGTGTTTGTGTGGGCATAATAATTGGTTGGTCATTCTATTTAAGACCTTTTTATGTGAGACCATTTTTTTATTTAATGTAGATGTGTTATTAAGTTGATTTAAATAATCCAACTTAAGTCAATATACATTAAAAGGAGAGTATGCTCAGCAAAGCAGTTGACTACACATATGGACTCAGTAGCACAATGGTTGGCATGGCCGATCAGCCCTATAGGCTCACTATGCAAGCCGATTCGGGCCCCGCAAAGCTGCGAAGGGCCCCCCAAATAACTAGAGGCCCCGCCTGGTAAGAAGTCATTTTCGCCCCCTAACCCCTGATTCTCAACTCACTGGCTGCATGGGAGAAGAGGCAAGAAGTCAGCACCCCTTGCTTCTCAATTTAATGTAAGATGTCATTTCAGACAGCAGAACACCCCTCCCTCCGCTTCTCAACTTTCTTTAATGTAACATGTCTCTGTCGTCAGCGCCCCCCGCTTCTCATTTTTAATGTGCCATGTCATTTTGCTTCGGGCCCCAGGGAGGTCACAAGAACAACCTAGTTAGTTAGCGTTTCACACAGAGGTGATCCAGTGTATACTTGTTGTTTTGCCATGTAGGAAACGTGGCCAAAGATAGAGAAATGCAGCAGCTTTGGTAATGGATAAAATCCTGTGTTAAGCTTAGGATTGTAAAAACAGACAATTGTACGACACTTTTTAAAAAGAATGATTGATATTCCTCTTTCAGGCATCTAATCTTTTTGATTCATCTATCCCTTTTTTTTACAATCTCATAGGCCGCAATCAAGCTGCAGCAGTGGAGCCGACCAACCCCACACAGTGCCAAGCCCCACCCTTGCCCGATGTGCAGGGAGTGCAAAATGCCACCACATCAGGTCAGTGTCATACAGCACAGCTTCAGGTAATACATGTAGGCCTGCATAATTTTAATACATGTTTTTTTCCCAAATTTCAGGTGTACGAGCTGTTGGGGGCGGCATAGACACCTACAGTGCCCAGGTGCTAATTGGGGGGATAATTTGCTGCATGGATGAAATAGAGGACACAAACCTCGCCCTCGAGAGGATCATAAAGAACAACAAGAAGGTGGACCAAAACCTGAAAAATCTTATTGATATTCTGGGGAGGGTTTAAAAAAATAATAATAAAAAAAATAATAGATGTAGAAAATTATTTAAATGCAAAAATATAGGTCTTAAAAATAAAAAATAAACAATTTCTATTTTAATATTTAGAAAAAATATTAAAATCACACATTTTCAGTGTGATACAGTAAATATTTTTGGATACTCAACAATGTCCGGCTTCTTATTATATTAATGCTGCCTAAAACACTGCAACCCCTCAAAGATACTGTAATTGGAGCGCAACAAAGAGCCACATGCAAAGTATTGCATCAAAAATTATTATTATACGCCCCTGTTAAACAGGGGCACAACAATTTGGCCTTAGGCACTGGTGGCGGAGCCCAGAAACAAAACATTTCTTACTAGCTATCAGCAATAAAAGTGAGGAAGAGAAGGATATTCCATCAGCAGCATAACGGGACAGTCACTCAGCATCAGCATACGCAGTCTCAAAGGGATCTGACATTTCAACAAAAAAATATTATTCAGTAGCATCAGGTGCTTGGTAGCTGGTGTTGATCCAAGCCTGATTGATTTTGATGAAGGTCAGTCGATCAACAGAGTCGGTGGAGAGGCGCACCCTGTGATCGGTCACAAAGCCTCCAGCAGCACTGAATGTGCGTTCTAAAAGAACACTGGATGCAGGGCAAGCCAGTAGCTCAATTGCGTACTGTGAAAGCTCTGGCCAGTGATCCATCCTCAAGACCCAGTAAGCCAGAGGATTTTTGGTGGGGAAGGTGTCCAAGTCGGATCTTGCCCCTAGGTATTTCCACACCATGTAAACCAGATGCTGGCGATGGTTGCTGGAACCGGTCAGACCTTGGGGCTGTGGACTAAAAAATTGTCTGAACGCATCGGTCAGACGGCCACCTTCTCCACTGCTCCTTATGTGACTCACCGAAGCCTCAGCAACACATTGCCCAGGATTTGGTAATCCCCCCGGTTCAGGGAACGCATTGCACAGACCCTTCTGCAAGGCCTCCAGCAGAAGTTTCATCTTCTGCTCCCTCTGCGATGGCAACATAAGGTCTGCAACCTTACTTTTGTAACGTGGATCAAGGAGAGTTGCCAGCCAGTAATGATCCCTCTCCTTGATACCACGTACAGGAGGATCCTTACGCAGGCTTTGCAGGATCAGGGAGGCCATCCAGCGTAGGTTTGCAGAGGCATTCGGGGCACAGTCCTCTGGGTCACTGAGGACAACAGGATCCACAGGCACCTCATCCCAGCCACGTAAAAGTCCACGTGTTCCTTGGGACTGTAAATGATCCCTTGGAGACAGCTGCTGAGTGTTAGGCTCCACCTCCATGCTGCTGATACAATCATCCTCCTCCTCTTTCTGTGTGCTAGGTGGGCAAGCAGGCCCACTGTTTGGGTAAAGGGGGCCTTGGGAGGTAAGGAAGTCCTCCTCTTCCTCCCTCTGTTCTGCCTCAAGGGCCCTGTCCATTATTCCATGTAGCGTGTGCTCCAACATGTGAATAAGAGGGACAGTCTCACTGATGCATGCACTGTCACTGCTCACCATCCTCGTGGCCTCCTCAAATGGTGACAGGAAAGTGCATGCATCCCTGATCAAGGCCCACTGGCGTGTTGAAAAAAAGTTCCCCTGACCCAGTTCTGCTGCCATATTGGCACAGGTACTCATTGATGGCCCTCTGCTGCATGTGCAGCCGCTGCAGCATGGCCAACGTAGAGTTCCACCTGGTGGGCATGTCACAGATTAGGCGGTTCTTGGGCAGGTTGTATTCCCTTTGGAGGTCTGTCAGCCGAGCAGTGGCATTATATGACCTCCAGAAATGCACACAGACTTTCCTGGCCTGCTTCAGGACATCCTGTAAGCCCGGGTACCTGCCCAAGAACCGCTGCACCACCAAATTCAGGACATGCGCAAAACAGGGCACATGGGTGAGTTTTGCCTGTCGCAGGGCAGAGAGGAGGTTGGTGCCATTGTCACTAACCACCATTCCAGGCTTAAGCTGGCGTGGCGTCAACCACCTCTGAGCCTGCCCCTGCAGAGCTGACAGAACCTCTTCCCCAGTGTGGCTCCTGTCTCCCAAGCACACCAGCTCTAGCACCGCATGGCATCTCTTGGCCTGCATTCCTGCGTAGCCCCTCGCACGGCTGGTTCAGAGGAAACATCACCACAGGAAGAGGCCACAGAGGAGGGGGTGGAGGATAAAGGTGTGTCACAACCAGTAGTAGTGTTTTGGAGGCGTGGTGGTGGAAAAACCTCCAAAACTACTGTAACTTACCCTGCGTCCTTCCCAGCTGCCAGCAGAGTCACCCAATGCACCGTAAAAGACAGGTAATGTCCCTGTCCATGCCTGCTGGACCATGAGTCAGCGGTAATATGCACCTTACCACTGACCGCCCCCTCTCCAGCGAGGCATGGACATTGCCTTCTACATGCTGGTAGAGAGCCGGAATCGCCTTCTGTGAGAAAAAGTGGCATTTGGGTACTTGCCACTGAGGTACTGCACATTCCACAAACTCATGGAAGGGGGCAGAATCTACCAACTGAAAAGGTAGCAGTTGAAGTGCTTGCAATTTCGCTAAGCTAACATTCAACCGCTGGGCATGTGGATGGCTGGGAGAGTACTTTCGGCGCTGCAGCAGCTGGGGCAGGGAAATTTGTCTGGTACTATCAGTAGATTGCCCGCATGTACTACTACTACTAGGTTGTGACGCACCTATTTCTACACATTCAGTGGAGGCTTCGAAGAGGACTGAGGGGTTGGAGGTCCCAAAAGGGCAAGGGGAGGTCCGCTTTGGTCTTTGGTATGGGTCTTTCTGGTATGCTTGCCAACGAGCTGCATGGCAGGTCGACATATGTCTGGACAAGCATGTGGTACCCAGGCGGGTGATGTTTTGGCCACGCGAGATACGCTTGTGACATATGTTGCAAATAGCAAAGGTACGATCTGATGGACATGTTTCAAAAAAGGCCCACACCAAAGAACTTTTGCTGTACCGTTGAGACACAGCAGCGCCATGCACAAGCGTAGATGTGCGATGTAATGCAGTTGGTGTGCTGCCCTTTAGCTGACCCCTGGAGAGCATCCTGCCTCTTTGGAGATGTGCCTGTGCCTCGTCCTCCTCTCTCCTATCAGGCACCCACGTAGAGTCAGTGACCTCATCATCCCCTCCCTCCTCATCACTGTCGAAAACCTGGCAGTATGCTCCAGCTGGGGGAACATCACTGCCAGATTGCTGTCCCTCTCGGCCACCCCCTCTCCCTGGGCTCACATCAATGCCTTCCTCTATCTGTGTTCCATCATCGGGGGACTCCTGAGGAGGACATGGTGGGACTAGGGAAGGATTGTGTGATGTCATTGTGCAGAGGGAAGAGGAAGCCTTGGCAGCTGCTCTGCCAGACAAACTAAGCTCAGCCTGGGTGAGAGAGGATGAGGAGGATGAGGAAGGATTGGTCATCCACTCTACTAATTTCTCTGCATGTTGAGGCTCAACACAGCCAGCTCCCGAAACGAAGGACGAGCGGCCACAGCCACGTGCTGAAGAGGATGCACCGTGTCCACCACCAGCATTGCCTCTAGATGCAGAGCCTGCTTGCCCTCGTGACTCTCTGCCTCTCTTTGTTGTCCTTCCAGACATTTTAATGGCCTGCACAGGACACAATCAGTACACACACCTCGTACCTTTAGGTACAAACTCGAGAGGAAAAGTGCAGTAAACTCCAAGTAGGTTTAAGTGAAAACTATACAGCACAAGTGCAGTAACAGCAACTGCGTTTAGGTGCTATTAAACAGCAAACGTGCAGTAACAGAAAATGCGTTTAGGTGCTATTAAACAATACACAAGCAGTAACAGCAGATGCGTTTAGGTGCTATTAAACAGCAAACGTGCAGCTAAAGCAACTGCATTTAGGTGCTATTAACTACTTGAGGCCTGCGCTATAGCCGAATGACGGCTACAGCGCGGACCTGAAAATCCAACATGACGTCAATTGACGTCAGCCTCTTTGGGCGTTCGCCGCGCGCGTTCCAGAGCACGCAGCGGGGAAACTCTGTGTTGGCCGGGTCCCTTGGACACAGCCAATTACAGATCGCCGCGAACGGCCAATCAGAGTGGCCATTTGCGATGCAATCTGTGCGGCCAATGAGAGATGATCTCAAGCGTAAACATATGAGATCACCTCTCATTGCCGGCTCACACAGAGACAGCGTCCTGTCTTTGGAGAGGAGACCGATCTGTGTCCCTTATACATAGGGACACAGATCGGTCACCTCCCCCAGTCACCCCCCCTCCCCCTACAGTTAGAACACTATACAGGGAACATATTTAACCCCTTCTTCACCTCCTAGTGTTAACCCCTTCAATGCCAGTCACATTTATACAGTAATTAGTCATATATTATAGCACTGATCGCAGTATAAATGTGAATGGCACCAAAAGTATCCGATGTGTCCACCATAATGTCGCAGTCCCAATAAAAATCGCAGATCGCCGCCATTTCTAGTAAAAAAAATAAAATAATAAAAAATAATAATTCTGTCCCCTATTTTGTAGGCGCTATAACTTTTGCGCAAACCAGTCGCTTATTGCGATTTTTGCCTAAACTGAGAAAAAAAATGTATTTTTTTTTTAAATTGGGATATTTATTATAGCAACAAGTAAAAAATATTGTATTTTTTTTCAAAATTGACGCACTTTTTTGTTTATAGCGCAAAAAATAAAAACCGCACAGGTGATCAAATACCACCAAAAGAAATTTCTACTTGTGGGGAAAAAAGGACATCAATTTTGTTTGGGAGCCACGACGCACGACCGCGCAATTGTCAGTTAAAACTACGCAGTGCCGGAAGCTGAAATTTCACCTGGGCAGGAGGGGGGTGTATGTGCCCAGTAAGCAAGTGGTTAAACAGCAAACGTTCAATAACAGAAAATGCGTTTAGGTGCTATTAAACAACACACCTGCAGTAACAGCAAATGCGTTTAGGTGCTATTAAACAACACACGTGCAGTAACAGCAAATGCGTTTAGGTGCTATTAAACAGCACACGTGCAGTAACACCGAGTACGTTTAGGTGTAAACTAAACAGCACACAGGCAATACAACACGTTAGAACACTGCAGCTATGCACAATCTCCTGCCTGACAAATAGGAATAGCTGATCTAGCTAAACTATACAGTGTATAAATATATGTACAACTCCTGGGATGTATATATATCCTCTACACACTATAAATTAAGCTAAACTGACTAGCCTGCCTGCTCTATCTATCTATCTGGTAGAAAAGACACTGGGCCAGATTCAGAAAGTATTTACGTTGGCGTATCAAGAGATACGCTGCGTAAATACTAAGAATAGCCGCCGTATCTTTTTTTGGTATTCAGAAAAGAAGATACGCCGGAATTCTGCTAATATAAGAGCGGCGTAAGTCTGTTACACCGTCGTATATTAGTTGCAGTTTTACGCTGGCCTCTAGGTGGCGCTTCCGTCATTTTATGCATTGAATATGTAAATTAGGGATTTACGCCGATTCCCAAACGTACTTGCGGCCAGGCGCCGTAGTTTACGTCGTTTGCGTAAGGCTTTTTCCGGCGTAAAGTTACCCCTGCTATAGGAGGCGTAGCCAATGTAAAGTATGGACGTCGGGACAGCGTCGAATTGTACGTCGTTTACGTAAATCGTTCGGGAATGGGGCTGTACGTAAGTTACGTACACGTCGTTTACATTGACTACTAGCGACGTGATTTGACGCATGCGCACTGAGATACGTCCACGGACGGCGAATGTGCCGTTCGGAAAATACGTAAATTGCGTGGGGTCATGATTCATTTACATGAATCACGCCCCCACATTAATAATTTGAATTAGGCGCCCTTACGCCGGACACTTTACGCTACACCGCCGCAACTTATGGAGCAAGTGCTTTCTGAATTTGCGGAGGCGTAGCGTAAAGAGCATATGCTACTCCCGCACAAAATTACGCCACCCTCTCTGAATCTGGCCCAAGGTCTCTCTATAGGTCTTCTCTCATTAACAAGCCGCAACACACTACACGAGGCCGCCCAGCAGGCGCCTTTTATAGTGTGGGGCGTGTGCTAAAGCCCTGAGCCATAATTGGCCAAAGCCACCCAGGTTTTGGCCAATTATGGCTCTTCGTTTTTTGCGCGCTGTGATTGGCCAAGCATGCGGTACATACAGTATGCTTGGCCAATCATCAGCGCGCAATGCCGCAGTAAATTATGGGCCGTGACGCGTCATTCGAATTTGGGCGAACGACCCGTTTTGTTCGTTTTTAGACGAACGGTCGAACAGCCAATGTTCGATTCGAACACGGGTTCGAGTCGAACGTGAAGCTCATTCCTACTGAAGATGTTTCATCCTTCGCTCCCTCTACGAAGGCTGGATAACTTCTGCAACCTTACCCTTGTAACGTGGATAAAGAAGGGTTGCCAGCCAGTAGTGATCCCTCTTCTTGATACCACGAATCCTAGGGTCCCTTTGCAGGCTTTGCAGAATCATGGAGGCCATGATCAGTGCATTATGGGGCGTTCTGCGGCGCTCTAATTTTCTGCAAACGCCCCATAATATTAGTTCTTCGGGGAACTGGCAAACACCGAGTCGAACTTATATTCGACCTGAACATTGAGCTCATCCCGAATCATAAATGATTGCCATGGTAACCTTCTTCTCATGGACAATGATTACGTCTGGACAGTTTTGATGCTCCATGACCTGCACTGTAATGGATCAGAGGAGATCTGCAGGTGTTCAAACTCTGCTCTCCCTCCCCCCACCGCTTAGTTGAAATGAGAATTATGGACTTCTTCAGCATAACCTGACATGTATTGTACAAACTCAATTTTTTTTTTATTATTAATAAATCTTTATTGAGATGAGGTAAAACCGTAAAATGTTACAGAAAAACTTGAAGTACAATAATGTATACCCAGTAATGAGGTTCATATAGCATTAAGGTGAGTAGGAGCATCTCAGGTAATTAAAAAGTAGAAGAAAAAGAGAAAAGGTGGGAGGTGACCATTCAAATGAGATCAACTTTATATTAAATTGGATTTCATGATACCTGCATAATGTAGGATGGACTTGAGGGCCAGCCAGCATGCCCATATCCTGATGAAAGAAGGTTGATTATTATGAAGTACGGAGGTAAGGTCTTCCATGGTGAAAGTATGACCAACTGCCTGTAACCATGACCTAATAGTAGGAGTTTGTGTCTTTCTCCAGAGCGAAGGGATTAGGGACTTGGCAGCATTTAATAAGTGGGGAATAATGGAGCGTTTGTTTGATTTCGGAGAATCTTAGGGGGCAATGAAAAAACATAAGCCAGGGATCATTCGGGATACTTCAGCTATTTGTGACACAAGAGATCTGACATCTGACCAAAATGGACACAGGAGTGGGCAAGTCCACCAGATATGAGCATGGGTGGCCTCCGCATCACAACCTCGCCAGCATGTAGGGCCGTATTTAGGGTACATTTGATGTAAGCGTGACGGGGAATAATGGAACCTCGCCAGCATGTAGGGCCGTATTCAGGGTACATTTGATGTAAGCGTGACGGGGAATAATGCCATCTTGCTAGAATTTTGAAGTTAATTTCAGTCGCCTTGGAAGATAAAGAGGATGTATAGGCCAACTGGAGAATTTTGTCACATTGGACATTTGAGAGTGGAGATTGCAGGTCTTGCTCCCAGGTCATCATATAGGGGGGATAATCGGGGTGTTCCCATGGTTGAAGAGCAACATAGAATTGTGATATACCTTTAGAGGTAGCTTTGTTCGAAGCAAAGATGTCATCAATAGGGGTGAGATCCTTGAACAATCTAAGAGGTTTTGGTAGGGTACGGATAAACTGAGACAGTTGTAGGTAACGCAACTTTTTCAGGTTGATTTCATTTGGCTTGGTGGCCTGAGTTTCCCTTGATGGACAATATGATGGAGGAGGAGATGCGGAGCGTCATCCTAGGTTGAAAAACCTGTGTCCATCCGACCTGAGGGAAAATATAGGTGACCCAGGATAGGTAGCATGGGTGAGTTAAAATCGCCCCAGTTTTTCCGCATTACAGAGTCCCAAATATAAATTTGCCTATTTTAGTGCAGGCGTAGCGTATGCTGTTTACACTACGCCGCCGCAACTTTTTCAGACAAGTGCTTTATTCACAAAGCACTTGCCTGTAAAGTTGTGGTGGCGCAGCGTAAACGGCCCGTCGTATTTCAAATTGGGCGGGTAGAGGGCGTCTATTATTTAGATGGCGCGATCCCGCGCCGAACATACTTCGCATGCACCAGCCGTGAAAGTTTTCAAGTGCGCATGCTCCAAATCACGTTGCAAATTGTCAATGAAAGCGACGTGAACGTAACGTACGGCTAGCCCCATTCTGAATCGACTTACGCAAACGACGTCTGTCCCAACGTCCATACTTAACATTGACTGCGCCTCATTAGCAGCAGGGATAACTTTAACACCAGGCATAAGCCTAACGTT